>BGPR01053464.1:0-10399 GCA_013235015.1 Araneus ventricosus | reverse complement strand
TTACACGGACGGCTCGGGCATTGATGGCAATGTCGGAGCCGCCGTGTAAATATCAAAATCAGGATTTTTAATAAGAGGTGGAAAAGTAATAATTCTTTTATTTAAATTAATATGGTTAATCTTAATAAAATGGTCTAAATGATCAACATTAATAAAATCGTACTCATTAGATCTGTCGTACCAAATTTGGAACTTAATAAAAAGAGAACGGGCAACAACATGGAGGGGAGGAAGCCCAAGAAAAACATTAAGTGCATTAGTGGGGCAGGTCCTGTAACATTTTGAAATTTTTATTAATGCAACTCTTTGGACTGAAAATAAACTTAAAATCTGGTGTTTGGTGAAGGAACCACCCCAGACAGCCGCTCCAAATAATAATGCTGGTTGAATAACTGAAAGGTACCAGTGTTTCAAAAGAGAAGCACCGGCACCCCAGTTAGGACCTGATACACTGTGAAAATTTTTAATTAAATTATAAATTTTAATTTTTAAATTAGAAATATGTTCGTTCCAGTTTAATTGATTATCTATGTAAATTCCAAGGTATTTAAGGGAGTCGACTGTCCGGATGGTCCTTCCCTTAATTTTAAAAATTGGGGTTCTCTTGAAGGTCGCCAACCCCTTCTTTTGCTTATTTTTATTTTGTGTACCTCTGAAAACAACAACAAGTGTCTTCTCAGAGGCCACTTCAAGATTCAAAACCTTTAAATTATCCGAAAGATCATCCAAAAAGGAGGACACCTCAGTTTCTAGTTTTTTCCGGGAGTCGGCGACCACAAGAAGGGCGAGATCATCCGCGTAGGCCTGGAGGTAACGATGATCATTACTCAAATATAGAATCTCATTAAAGTAAAAATTCCAAATATGAGGGGCCAGGACTGAACCCTGGGGACAGCCCTGACACACCTCAACAGTAATAAAATCTAAAGCATTGACATATGAAACCTGTCTATCTTTTAAATAAGAAAAAATAAAATTTTGAATATTAAAGGGAAAATCATATTTTTTAAATAATTGGAAAAGAACCTCCCAGTCGAGGCTATCAAATGCCGCCCTAATGTCAATAGACACCAGGGCGACATGATTCCCCTCCCGAGAGGCCCTAATTTTACTAATTAAAGACTTGACAGCCACCTCGCAGTTCGACAGCTCTCTAAAACCAAACTGAAATTGATGAATTAAATTATGCCTAATAATAAAAGTATTAAATTGATTAATAAATAGCCTCTCGATCAATTTGCCCAGAGTGGGCAAAAGACAAATTGGCCGATATGACGAAATAATGCTACGGTCTCTCCCTGGCTTAAGCAGGAAGAAGACCTTCGCATTCTTTAAACAAGAAGGAAAATAAGAAAATCTAAAACACAAATTAATAAAATCACAAAAGAAAACTTGTCCATCTCAAAAACTTTGGTCCACGTTCTATAGTCGATTCGGTCCAAACCGGGGGCCCTACCACCTTTTAATCCTGTAAACAAATCTTCAAAATCCAAAATATTAATGCAATTTAAAGACTGAAAAGGAAAAGAAAGTTTATTAAAACTAGATAAATCTTTAAAGGGAAAAAAGTGATTTAACATGCATTTAGCTTTTTCTGCAATTGAAGGATTACTATTGTTTGGTATTTTAATATCCAAATTATAATTTCTTTTGAGTTTACTAAAGGCAACTTTAAAGGTATGGCCAAACTTAGAATTGTAATTCAAACAGAAAATCTCCCAAGCTTTCCTTTTGGTGGTGCTTATAAGCTTTTTCAACTCAGATCTTTCTTTCCGATAGATAATGCCCGCGGCAAGGACCGAATCTCCAGGTGCATCATTTTTCTTAAGGCTATTATATTTACGATATAAGGCAGTGACACGATTACGTTTTACACGCAAGGTGTCATTCCAAAAAGAAAAGATTTTCTTATGCCCTAGAGGTTTCTTTTTGAAAGTACCAAAGGCAGCTTTGGTAATTAGATCCATAAAAGTTTTATAAAATAAGTCGATACCCTCAATTGAGGATACCGTTGTAACTAAATTTTTTAGGAAGACCAAGTCTTTCCGAAAACGGTGAGAAAATTTGTTTAATGAAAATTTCGTTTTGAAAATAAAATCGTGAGAAAAAGAAAAATCACCCGCAAGCTGGACACAGATAAGCTTATGATCGCTGAGAGAATCACTATTATCGATCCACCAAGCATCTAATAGATGTTGGTTGGCGGTTGAAATCAAGGACAGGTCAGGAAAACCATGACCCGTTGATGAATTAAAAGTAGGTCCAAGATCCGTGCGATTACATATTGAAAAATTATTTAGAGTTAAAAATTCAGAAAGAACCCTGCCCCGGTGATCTTCGAAGCCATAACCCCAAATTTGGGATCTGGCGTTGAAGTCACCGATGAGCAGGTTACAACTATTGTCTTTACCGATCTCACTTATTTCCAAAATTAATTCATCAAAATTATCATGCGGTTGAAAATATAAATTTGTCAAAGTAATAGTTAAATTATGAAAATAAATTAAAATCGAAACAGAATTTAATGTATTATGCTTAAGTGAAAAATTTAAATTAGAATTAAGACAATAAATTGAACAGTTAAATCTAATAGAAGAAAAAATAGGAAAACCAAGGGCAACGCCCAAGGGAAAACCATCAACTAAGTACGGATCTTGGACGCAAACAAAATCAAAATTTTGAGTCTCGGCAGTATCAAAAGCGGCACCGTGCGCAGCCCGGGAGTGATTTACGTTAATCTGAAGAACCCGGAGAAGGACCATAGTCCGTGAGCCTGATTAAATTATCCTTCTGACGAAGGAAACTATTACAGTTAACCTTGTCTTTGGGACCGTGGTTAACATTAAACCCAGATTTGAATCTCTGATTGGACTCGGTACAGTTAACGCATATAATATCTTTACAAGTATCGACTGGATGGTCCATACCGCACCTTGTACAAAAAGTGTCCTCCTTCCTAGGGCACCACTTAGTGGTGTGGCCGAAGCGTTTACAATGGTGGCACTGCTTTACGCCAAAAAAGTTATCAAAACGTAAACGTGAAAACTCAAAATAGAGTCCTGGCTGGTCAAAAATTAGTTTATAAATACCTGGATCGACAGAAGCCACCCAGTTGGTGCTCCGGCGAGCTTTAATAGGAAAGATAATGTCAATTAAGGCATGGTTCTTGGAGTCAGCTAAGAAGTGGTTTTTTGCAAGAAGGCCCTTAAGTAGGTGGTCCTTATCGACAGAATTATCGACACCCAGAATAATAATCTGGGGCCGACGACGTTTGGGACGTGAAACTGTGAAGCGTTCTTCCAACTTAGGCAAACAGCCAATCTCCGCCTCGAGGGCTTGCAAGTCGGCTTCCGTGGGGGCCTCAATAATGAGACCACCCTGACTGAACTATCTGAACTATAAACTGACTGAACTATAAACTATCGATTGTTGAACTACCAATGTTTAAGGAACACTAATTGAAACTGATTTTTGCACAGCTTGCCTCCAATCCTGCTACTTCTAGGTGTATGCTGGTTTTCCTCATGATGGGATATGTTTTCAGCTCTCTGACCATTTATAAAATATATCCCAACTTGCAGGAAATCTATCTATTTAATCAAAAAGTCAATTCTTTTGTAATCCGAGTCAACGCAATCATAATTTTGGAAGAGTTTGATAATTAATATTAGTTTGATAATCAATAAAGAATTTCTATTTACAAGCAAATTACTAACAGAACGAGAAACATTTTTACAACATTTCAACCTCAAAAGTTTATCTTTATCAATAAAGAAATTCTTGAGCTATATTCGTGCTTAAATAGCTGTTCTTCTCAATGTTAAATCCAATGAACATTCGCGAAAATCTTCAAGTTACCCTTAAAGTTTGTGTACTGAGGATCGTGAAAAAGACAACAATGGTGATTCCGCCATCAATTACGCAAGACGAAGTGAATGTTAATGGTCTAAAAGATGTTCCGAGGATCGTGAGCAAACAAAAAATCATTCTATGAGATTCGAGACAAAAGGATGTAATTACGATGTTTTGCAATTTGCCAAATGCTAATACGACACTCCAAAGGTTATAAGACTAGTTTAATTAAGCAGCCATTGAGGGAAAAAGATGATTAGATGCGAGGGTTAACCTGGAGTTTAGGGTGCGTACTCATTTCGTTTCCCTTAAGCTCGCCAATTGTTCGTCGCCAAGAGAGAGAGTGCCAGAACATTTGTTTTGGATGCGAGTTGAAGATTTTTTCGGCGTCGTTTGCGCATGCGCCGACAGTGGTTTGTTTACCGGTCTATGGCACATGCCCTTAATTTCGCCTCATTACCATTGGTCCACTGTCTGATCTCTTCAGTTTGATTGGTCGGAACACGAATTTGAATAATACTTCGTTTGGAATTCTTGATCATTTACCAAATGACTTTTTCAATTACCGTTCACTTCTCTCCTGAAGATTTTCGTTCATTTAATTTGCTGGTTCTATTTCTCTGTGTTGCTGATTATGGCTACCAAATATCGAACAAGAAATGTTTTTTCTGGAAACAATGGTTCCCTTGCTACGCTTCATCGTCTTCAGACGTTGTGTTTTCCCTGTGTTTCGTTTATCAATGAAAAAGTGAAGCTACGAGGGGCCCGCTTTGCTGAAAGCGAAGATGCTGATACTTTTTTAAGTTAAAAAAATTTGTCCTGTGCACACTTGCAATGCCGAAGGCATTGCGTGCTCAATCTCTCGTTTGTAGATGCCGTAGGCATCAAATGCGCAGAAGACCTATAAAAAACTCACTGCTCATCCTGAACATTATTTGGCGACAGCAAAGAAAATTGGCGAGAAAATAGTACGCACCCTAAACTTCAGGTTTACCGATGCGAGAAACAATTAAAATTTAAATGTGAGTATTGTATAAGGAAGTATATTGGTTAAAAGTTATGCGGAATGTGAAAGCAAGGACTTCATTTATGTTTCTACAGTTAGAAAACTGTCATTGGAAAAGTTGTAAAGTGAAATTAAAGAAACTTTGGAATTAATTTGGACTCTAGTAATTTATGTTGTTAACCAGCGGTTCTCGACCTTTCAACCTTTGGGATTAAACTTCGAGTTATCAACTTGTGAATCTATCTTTTCTTCGATTTTGTATAGTTTAAGTATAGTTCGGAGTGTTAAATAATTAATAAGAAATATTTTTTGTGTTATTAAAGCAGAAAACATTATTCGAAAACAAAAGTGAACTATATAAACGAAAATAATATCTTGAATCGAATTTTAAAGTTCTTAACAAATAATGATGATGGCACTTGCCTTCTTAGTAGACAAAAAAAATAATCCAAAAACAATTTTAATTCTTTTGAAACAAAAGAATAATATGCGCTTGCATAACAACACTAAAACAAAACGATTCCTTTAACCTAAAATCATTAAACATTGCAGAATCACTGAATTCGAAGACCGACAGAGTAAAAAGCAATAAAGAATAAAAATTGCATCTGAATGAAGAATACTGACCACTATACTACCGAGGATACTTCTAAATGAAGGATTGCCAGATACAGAATTTAAAAACAAACAAGAATATTCGAAGTTCATTTTTCGTACTTAAAAGCATACATTTTTCTGGTTTGTTTATTTTGTTTTCACAGACCGTTTTCCGGTAACCCTCCGATTTAAGTAATCGCTAAATCCATTTCGATACTGTATCAAGCGCCAAGTTTGCCAGTTTTTCTTTATTAAACAAAGTGTTGAATTCTGTGTTCTTTGAGTGTTGAATTCTGTGTTTTTTTTCTTTATTAAACAAAGTGTTGAATTCTGTGTTCTTTGAGTTCGTGTAATCCTTTTTATTTAAATCGTTTATTTTTTGAAGTTCTTAAAACGGTTAAACTCCAAATGTAACGATTGTAATTAGCTAAATCGTTTGGTTAAAAATTTAACCGCTGGTGATTATCTTAATTGTATATGGTTCAAAATTTAACTGCCAAACAAGCCTTAGAAGCAAGCAATAAGAACAAGAAATTTAATATTTTCGAAGTATTAGGCCATAACATCTGGAAACTCTACTTTAAACATTAATTAACATCTTCAAACAGAGAGTGTTGAAATTTTGAAAATTTCTATTGACTTTTGAAAATTTCCATCGACTTCCATTACTACCGGAAGTCGGTGATTACGGCGGTAGGGATGACAAATATTTGACGAACTGTTATTTTCTACGTAATATTTAAAAATCACAAATCCCAGTGATGAATACTACTGTCAACCAGTGGGAGTGGCCTCCCCTATACTTTCTCGTATACTTCTCAAAAAATTGTCATTTCCCCTCCCCCTGCGTGGATAAAAAATTCGAACCTACTGTAACCCAGAATGCAATGACTATCAGAAGGTTTTTCATTGTAGATTATAGTGATTGTAAAATATTAAGGTGAAGAATCATATTCAAAGAGATGCCTATGTATTAAAACTTAGCAATATTTATTTTCTATCACACTCTAGTAGCTCCGCTAATGCGAGGGCATGAGCAAGCGAAAACAAAACAGGAGATAAAACGAATCGTTCACACACTTCCACTCTTGTCGCCTCAAGGGCAAAGTGACGTAATCCTTCCGCGTGCACAGAGATTGCTACCAATACACATGCGTATGGAGAATCGGATTAGAAAAATTAATTATGCAATTTTAACGCCTTTTTTAATCGATTGAAACGAAATTCGGGCACAGATCTATAATTAATGTTAGCAACCGTCATACCAATTTTTATTTATCTAAGCCAAAGGGTTTAGGAGATATAATTTTTACAAGTATGCGATTATACAGTACGACAGACCATCAACCCTTCGACGAATTTGGTCCAAAATTTGATACGGACCTACATTCATGATGATAAAACTGTGTACCAAATTTTATCCATCTAGCTGTTCAAGGTTTTGAGTTATAGTGTTCAGATGACCGCGGACAGACTTCCCGTGGATGGATTTTATCCAAAATTTGATAGAAACCTACAAATTATGTGTAAAGATCACATACCAAATTTCATCCCCGAACTCTAATAATTTTCGAGTTATCGTGTTCACAGACACACAGACAGACATAATTCCAAAATTGTGTTTTTCGGACTCAGGGAGATCTAAAACGTGGAGATTCGTCAAAATCTCTCGAGTTCGAATTTTTTGACGATTACAATGCTTTCTCTTTGTATACTTCGTATACGAGAAAGTAAAAAGGTGTGATTCAGTCATTTGTATAAAATGTAGATTGATGGCATGTGAACTGATAGATTGATCTACAGATCAACTCAAACTCTATATTAGCTCTGAGTAGTATCAGTTTTAAAAAACACCATGTATTTCGTCCGTAAAATTTGCTAATTATGTTGTAACGATGCAAATGTTAGATTTAGATAACAGGTTAGATTAGAATAGGTTTAGATTTAGATATCACCAAATAAATATTTTAACCAAGGACTAACAGCCTTATGCTTTTAAAATAAGTAACAAAATAAGTTATTACATCCTCAACTTGTTTGGATACATTTTGCTGTAATAATTTTACTGAAATACTTTACACACACACAAGGAAGGTTTTTTTTTATTTTAAAATTTCTTAGATTGGACAACAAAGAGTTTTCTAAATTATACTATTTAAATCAAAGGGACAAATATCTGGAACTAAAGAAATAGACCTGAAAACCGCTATAAGTAGTCCTTAATTTGAAAGTGAAACAAGCCAAAGAAGAAAAAATAAAGAAGATTAAAGACATCAAAGGTTGGTTCAAAAAGAACAAAAACTAAGAATACATAGTTTTGTATCATATGTGAGGAAACAAAGGGAAAAAAGTTCTGATGCAATGCATAAAATGTCATATTTCGATTCATACATTGTGCGCTGGTGTGAATTTTAGAATAAAAATATTTTTCTTTTAATTGTGCTTAAATATATTGGTGGGACAGTTTGGGAAACCAGTGATCAATTTGGGGAAATATGTTTCCTTAATTGCATCGATGATACAATTTTTGAAACTACTTTTTTCGATTTGAATTTATATTACAGAAAGAGTTACGTTATTTTGAAAATAAATAAACTTTAAAAAATTCTACTATTTATTTTTAAAAACATTTCTTTCTCCCTGTACATTATAAAATCCAGGTGGTCCAAATTTGACAGCCTTTCCCTATATTATGAAGTATTCATGGATTTATCAAAATGCAGAACATCATAATCCAAATATCCAAACCTGATGTAATAGCCTCAGTACAAATTTGTTACTCATAATATCTTCTAAACAAATGAATAACACTGACATAAACTGATTTTTCGTATTAAATTAATCCTTGCACATTTTTTTTGGAATTAAAGCAATCTGTGCAATTTTAATTTATTGAAAAATTGGAACTCGTTCTGATATTTTGTTCCTTTCAATAGAAATGGGGGAAAAACGACACCAAATAAAATGTGGGATGTAGAAAGGTTCCCCCTCATGAATAAAAAAAAATCCAGAATTAAATATTTACTTTGAGAACCCCTGAATAGCTAACAATATTATGTTTCTCACACGTATATGCTCTCAGCTTTTTTTTAAAGATAAACATATTGATTCCCCTCACTACCTTTTTCCTCTCCTCTCTCTTTGTTTCCTAAATCCAAGCGGAAAAAAATTCAGCACCAAATAAATTCTTAACAAAGACAGTTCTGATCTCGTGAAAAATAATTTACTAAGATATTAAAAAACTATTACATTTCATTTTTTACAAACATTTAGAATTTTGTAATGTAAATGGTCCGATTGAATAACTTAGCTGAAAATTATATAGATGAGATATTGTGATAAAACTAATATTTACATTTCATTATTACATTACCTGAGGGGCTAAAAATCTGTAAAATGTTCTTTTTTTGTCCCATGAAGTGCCCATATTTAATCCTGCCTGTTTTCTTTTTGCAAAATAAATACTTTAATTTTTTCATTATTTTTATTGTTATTAACATTAAATAATTCTGTTAAATAATTATTTAAACAATTACATTTTAAAATAAAACCAAGACAGTTTCTATAATTTTCCCCGAAATCTATAAAACCTGACCTAACCGATAATATTTTTTAAACAAAATATAATTCGTAATTTTTATAATTGTTTTTGTTTTCTGTGTACGCAATGCTTACATGCATTTTGTTAAAAACCTGCATATATATTCGGGAAATATAAAGAATTTCTTAAAAATCCTAAAATTTCCCGCATGCTTTTTGTTTATAACATGCAGCATTTTTACCAAATTACACGAAACTTACAGAATGCGTGAAGATTTTTTAGAGAAGGATTGTATTATAATTTGAAGCAAATACTTTGAATATTAGAGGAAATATGAGTATTTGTAGTGAATATTTTTTACTGCGCATGCGAAAAACGTGAAATAATTTTTCTTTTATATTTGAAAGCTAGATATCTAGGGCAGCAAATGTAGTAATTCCAGTTGAATACCATTAAGATTTAGAAATATATCGGCGGATTTATAAATATTGCAGCGTGCAGAATTTCTCTACAACATGATGACAAAAACATGAAACAAAATGATGAGGTTTTTTCCACAAAGTGATATTTTTTAAACTTGAATCTTCGAATAGTAATCGTCGACTTTAATGCAATACTTTGCTAAGATATTGTCATGTATTCTGTATAATGAAAAAAAACTTTTAAAACTTTGCATGTTATAAGAAAAAAACATGTGGGGAAATTTGGAATTTTTAAAGAAAGCCTTTAGATCTTCCTCAATATAAAATGCATGTAAACAATATGCATAACATACAAAACCAGTGATGAAAGTTGCAAATCATTATCAGTTTTCTGTGAAACAGGATGAGCCGAAGTCATTTTCTTCTTCATCAATTTCTGGTCGGTCACCTAAAGAACCTCTCTAAGATGTGAGTTCAAGCCTATTCATTACATGGTCGAAGTTCAGGTGCAGCTCCTCCAGTCTTTCTGGATAAATTCGAAAAAATGTGTAAATCCGAATGTGTCCTTATTCTTTTGATCATATAGAGTATCTCTACTACTAATAAAGGAAAATATGCGTATTCGCGCTCTACAAGGCGGATCGAGCTACAACATTTGGCACAAACGATATTTTGTCGGCTGGAAGTGGGCACCTCAGAGATATTTATTAATTATTTTTAGTTAATAATTTTAAGCGAAATTTCGTCGGTTTTCATTGATAAATTCGAAAATCAACAAAAAACTGATTTTTGCAATATCTGAAAATTCGGAAAATTATCTTTTCTAAGATACCAGTTTAGCTGCTGCAAAATTGTTTTCTCTAATTTTAATAATATTTTAAAAATATTTTTAGGTGTGTTTTACAACAATTTTAACGTTGTGTTAATGAGATTCAATTAGTTTTCTTTGTTACTGCAAATATTTTACCTTGAAAGTTTTTC
>BGPR01053463.1:0-10399 GCA_013235015.1 Araneus ventricosus | reverse complement strand
TGATGCAACACAAATCGAAATCAAACCATAAACAACCAATGAGATTGCCGCTTTTGTGGGAGTGAGGAATAAAAGAAAAATACTTAAAGAACATCTTTTTTTCTCATTCAGTTGGTCTCCGTATCTGAAAAGCTGCCTCCGGCAGCCCATATGCCGTCTAAGTAAAGGAGAAGTGTTTGCTTTTTCTCGGATTTTCTGCGCAATGAACTAATTTTAGAGGGGAAGAGTACATTTGCAGTCAGAAATCTGGTTCTCTACTTTTGATAAAATTTATCTTTTTTTTCAATTTTTTATTACTTTTTTAGTATTTTCTTATGCCATGGAACTTAGAGTGGAAAGTAAGAGAATAAGATTAAAACGAAAAACAATTTTAAAAAATTCAGGGAATTACGAGCTCTGCAGCTATTGGACGGCCGCCACTGACCAGAAACTACTCAAGCTGCGACAAAATAACAAAAAAGGTTTATCTGACCGTGATTTGATGATAAATCCACTTCTTCTAGGGAAAGCGGATGCTCATTTGAAAGGAAGGAAAGTTTGTGCCCTGGAGGGAAGAGATAGTTAAGACAGAATCGTTTAAGTACATAGGTTTCCCAGACTCATACTGACTGGATGTCGCCTTCTTTGAAGTTGGTGTCAAATAATTAGCAAAAGTTCCTTTCCTATTTTTTAATCAGCAGAGAGTAAAGAAGGGAAAAATATTTCAATTATTTTGAAGTATTGCAAAAGCATTCTAGCAGCTTTAAAATGTAAGTGTCAATCTATTATTTTGATATCTTTACATTGTTTTGTAGTTCTGATATTTAATCAATCTGTTTGCTGCAGGTATTATAATAATTTTTAATTTTATTTCGCAAAAGCTCAGGGCGTTGGTTTTGACAATAAAGTCAAAATACGAAAATGAAGGTATTATCATAATAATTTATTAATTATTTCAAGAAATTATAATCACGTCCAATCATGAAGTTTTTTGAATATGATGCGATAATATATATATATATATATTTTCTTTTATTTCCAATATATTAAAAATACAAAAACGAATATTTTGAAAAAATATCGAATTTAAAATTTTGCACTAGAATTCACGATTTTAGTGTTATTTTTCAAAATATCGCGCTCAATCTATGAACAATAAAGTGTGGAAAGAATAAAACATTCTGGCATTTAGAAGCTGGATTTACAATTTTGTCCAACGAGCGACTTATAAATTTGCCATCAGATTGTGACTCCACCAATCTTATTTTTTTCTTTTCGCAAATTGCACTTCATTGGTAGTTATGTAAGATGAATGCTTGTCGAATAATCTTTTTTGCAGAGACTTTCCAAGACAGCATCATCTTACTGCAAACATAATCAGACTAACGCTGATATTACGTCAACTCAGAGATTCAGGCGAAATATATTCTGTAATTTAGCTCTTTGTGTATAAAAAAATACAGAAAACAGAAAAAGCTGGACTTTAATGAAATTTTAACCACTTTGTCTTTGTTAAAAGCTATACATGTGAATTTATCAATATTTTCGATAGCTTAAAGCTCAATATTTTTCTGAAGTATATATCTTTATCATGGGCATAAAAATGTCTTACATAGATAATACAGAAAAGCTAATTTCATATGCCTTAGAAAACTAATAACGTTATAATTTTCTTTCATGTTGAATCAGGTTATTTTTTTTGCATTAGTATATCCCACTTTCAAAACGATGATTGTTTACTTTGTCAGAAGGTTCTAGTAAAACATTAGCGCTAGTGGCAGTAATTTGATTGATAAGCTTCAAGACACGTGCAATAGGCCGCTGTATATTATAAATATATATTAATATTTAGTCGATCAACGTTATATGATTTATATATTGTTAACTAAAGATTTATTTCAATATTTTGAGTTTCTATTTAATGACTAAAGCTAAAAAAAATCATGTTTTTTTCCATTATTATTTTATTGTTTAGTCTGTTTCGATAAATTAAGAAATCTTGCACATTTTATATTTCTTTAAGCACGGACAAGCAATGCAACTGAACGGAAGTACAATTTATAGTAACTTATCTCTTTGATTGATTATTTGCTTTCTCTTGATAGAAAGCTAGATTTCTTTTCAAGAAGAAATGCATTTTTGGAAGAGTATTATCGAGGGAAGTGTGTATATGGAGCTTTTATTTCTTTTCTTTTTCGTTAGCAGAATGGTCATATCAACATTCACTTAACTTTTTGTTAGTAAAACTAGAAGTAAATGTCATATACTGGTTATTTAATTTGTTTGGAAAGCAAGCGATTTCATATCTGGCTTTCGAATTAAAAAATTTGGCCTACTGAAACATAAAGTAGCTTTTTTTAAAATTTATTCTCTTAATAAGTATTAACTTGATGCCCTTCTCGTTTCTGAGGTCACGAGCCGCCACTGTTTATGGCTGTAAACAATAATCTATGCTTTAGTTTTTCCCACATTTCGGTGCAACCGTTTCAATTTTAAAGGATCTTGGGAATGAGAACTTCAAAAAGCTAACATTTCTTTTAAATACCACTAACTGAATTCTTAATTTAAGAACCACTTGCAATTGCACCCAGATCAAATGTCCTGTCTCTCTCCCTCAGTTACGCCACTGGCCAGTACAGATGTTTACATTCGAAATCCTAAAGATTTAATGAGGAAAAAAAAGCACTTTCATCATAATTATTCGCGTTAATGTATTGTGTAATTCAGAAATTAGGCTAGAAGAATTTTATTTTGATATGCAAACAGAAGTTTCGACCTCTACTCCAAGAAAACTGTCAGAATGGTAATTTAGAAATTCAGAAAATTACATCCTAACTATACAAAATACTAGTCCTTTAGAGCGTTTGTAATATGAGTATAAAACCAATTCAAATGCTAAACAGTCGTACAAAGTCGTTAATAAAAATGTTCGATTTAGCAAAGTTCAAAGCATTGCAAAATATGACATGGGTGTGAAATAAATCACTGTGCATTAGGTTTAGGAGTTTATATATTCTTTCAGAATAATGTTATAAAAATTTCTTTATTTGAATCTTACGTCAAATTGTAACTTTTTCCACAATTTTGCATCTAAAAGAGAATGTTCTTTAGTTTTGCATTTAAACTCATTCAAATATCTATCATAATTTAACATTATTGAATTGAAGATAAATAGTATATTTATACAAAAACAATTTGAAAGATTTTTAGATTCTTTCACTTGCAGTATTCCTTTCATATTGACAAAACACTACTCTTATAAAAAAAATGGTGGTGTAATGTAACAATATCAGAAAATTCTTGTCTTTTAAGCATTTCAATCGAAATAGTTCTTACAACTTTAGACATGTGTGTCTGTCTGTGAACGGGAAAACTGAAAAACGGTCTGAGCTAGAAGGATGAAAAATACGCCTATCAAACCGGTGCAGATTCCATTAGTTGGTTGCCGGGCACGTAGTGAAAGGCTGGTGTTGTTGTTTCTGCTAATGCTGGATCTCTACACCAGATTTATGTTTTTCAGTGAAAGTTTTAACAAAATCCGTAAATGGCAATTATTTCTGTCCTTGTTCATACACATATGATTACACTTAAAACGCTGACATAAATAAATAAAATTTGGTATGTTGTCTTCTAACTCTTATTGTAGATATTTATGAAAATTTGGTTTCACTCGGTTGAAAAAAAGTTGTTCAAATTGAATATTTGATTTCCTTTATCATACTTTGAAGGAAAAAAGGCGCCATATGAGGTATTGGCACCCACTTGGCTCAATTTATTCTCGCTTAACTTTATTTCACTCCCGCTAATATTGTTGCCCATTCCTTTTACCTTCGGACTACGTGTGCAATATAAATAATCTGAGTGCTCGTGGCGTTACGGATCTGCATTAATGTCAGCAATTTTTATGTGGTGTGTCGGGGATATCACCTTCCTTAGGGAGTATAGTCGAAACAACTCCCGCTGTTTACATTTTCGTATACAAAGTGTGCAAAGGTAAAGTATTGTGATCTTCAAATGTTGATCTCGATATTTCGATAACTCACCACTTTTTAGACGTCCCTGAGACCGAAAGACATAATTATAATTATGTCTATCTACCTATCTTATTGTCCGTGTTTATTTGAACACGATAAATCAAAAACTTAAATATCTCGATAGATAATATTTGGTACCTAGTTTTATAACCAGAATTATAGATCCACATCATTATTGACACCAAATCGTTTAAGAGTTGATTTCGAGTCCGTCTGTATGTCCTTATGCTTGTGAAAATGAAAACTCTGAAACACATTGTTTAAGATTTTAACAAAATTTTATGCTGTCTTCTAAAACTAATTTTAGATATGTATCTTTTGGTCTCAATCGGTTGAAGAAAGGCGCTTAAAATGCAAACGTGGTATCTTTCATTATACTATAATGCAAAAAACGCACCATATGGTATATTGGCGCCCGATTGGCATATTTTACTTGTCCTTTCGCATTGCCGCAGTGTTTGGTGTATTTTGTTTCCGTTTGTAATAGTGCCTTTTCGCCTGGCCGCGATTTCGGAGGGAAATACATACAATAAATCTCTCCGTACGCCAGCATCTGGAATCAGAATAGATGATTATTTACGTAGTTGGATAGGTCCGAGCTTGACATCGTGAGAAAAACGATTTCAACACTTAGTTCGAAAATTTTGAACATGTTACTATTTTACACTTGATTCTTCTGTTTATATTCATATGGTTTTTTCTAATGAATCCCTGCTTTCAGTAGTTAACATAAAAAGTATCTTGCTGAAAAAATGTCAGTATAATCTATTAAAGTGCTAATAAAATTGAAAGTGAAAATCATGGTATGGGATTGTTGTCCAAATAAAGATTTTTTTTATCATAACATTGATATTGGCAGAGCAGGCGAGTTAAAAATTTCAGTCCACAATAAAAAGTATTGTTAAAAGGTAGTATTAATATTTAATTTGAAAATATTATTGAAATTAAAGAAAAAAACTAAGCTTAAAAATTGGTACCAACCATTTATTTTTTTCAATTTTGGAGTCTTAAGCAAGCTTCTTTTTGCAATAATATGTTCAGAAATTATCAGAAACACTTTCTAGTTTCGATTATTTTTCATTTAAATAAAAGTATAATGAAACTTTTTGAAAACCAATTCTTACTGTCTAATAACCACGAAGTGACCATGTGCCACATTTTGTTTGTTTATATAGTAGTCTCACTCTACACGTTTTATATTTACTTTAGGAAAAATATTCCTTTCTTCTTATGAATTTTACAGAATCGTTCCATCTAATTTCTCATTTCTAAATTTCCTTTCTACCTGACTCTCCTATAATCGGTAGTTTTAATTTGTTGTTAATAATTTTTATATCCTCTTCCTCTAGCGAAAACTTCGCTAACGTATACGCTCTTTTGTTACCATAAAAACCCAGGCGGACTTTAAACCCAAACAGTTGAATATCTCTTCCTCGTTTATCAATTTTCTCTTAAATATTATTAATGATTTTTTCATGTGGTGTTTCGTTGAGTCCAGTGCCATTAATGGTGGCATTGAGTCTCAGATTATTTTAACAATTTTTATGTTTTTTTTTAAATCTCGACAATATTCAATTCTTTTGCAATTGCCTTGGCTTTGGCCATAAAGACCGTTGACTCCTCGCCTAATCTAAACATTCTAAATTCTTGTTCAATGCCATTTTATTCTTATTACATAGTATTTTTTTGCTTAGCATTATATGTTTTATCATATTATGCTTTTTGATTCACGTGAAAACTCCTCAATATACCTTAACAAAGCACAAAGACGTTTACTGTTAATTTTATTTGTACGTATAAACATAATTTTGAAAGAAACTGCTGCTGAATTGGACGGAAACATTAATCAGTAACTTTACTCATTGCATTTCTATTTAAAACATTTTAGAACTTATTCAAGAAAATATTTCTCTAATTACCACTATTTTAGCAAAAACTTAATATTCAAATACTCTTTTTATATATGAACATGCGTGACAATAATATAGGTAGGCCTTTACATTTATAAAGCGCTGCTCTTAAGTGAAAGAGTGGTGCAATGAAACAATATCAGAGTTGTTGGGAATTGCTTCTATTTAGGAAAGATGCCAGAATTTCAGTCCAAAATCTTTTCAGCGAATGTAGCACCACTTAACAGCTTGTACCGAAGCCCACTGACGAAATGCTCCAGATTTGATGTAAAATTTAAAGTAATACAATCACCATAATTTCTTTTGTTAATGTATTGAAAAATCAGAAATTAGTCAAGACCAATTTTATATTGATATGGAAAAAAGAAATTCGTACCTTTAAAGACCAAGGAACACAACAGCATGGTAATTTAGAAACTGCTGTAGGCTGTTTTTATTGATTTTAGCATTATACAATTTATATTAAAAGTGTTAGAAAAAGCGAAATTAATACGTTCTAATATATGACATGGGTGCAAATTAAATCAATGTACATCTGCGGAAAAAAAAAAGGATCCACCCAGCATTATTCTGCGATCGTTCATTGGGCATTAAGAAAAAGGTACTGATCTTCAGGAAGTAACGTATACTAAAAGAGTTTATGGCTAAAAATTTCATATAGGGTCATCTAAATATTTAATTTGCATTAACTTCAGACTTTTCAATAGCAACACCCATTTTAAATGTCATGAATAAATTTCTCATTAAAAATACACCAAGAAATAAAATTTTGTTAATATGCCATGAATATATCGGAAGATATTCGACATATTGTGTTCTAAATAGAAGAGGGGTCGTCTGCACATGTAGATAGAGAAGTTCTCTGCTTGCGTTCAATCGTCGATAATAGTATTTTCAATTATTTTGCACTTTAAATATTATTTTCAAAGCACTGATCTACATTTCACAATAGGTAAATATTGACGCGTAAAAAATTAGTTTAATATTGCACAACTCTAATTTATAAATTTTAATTTATATATACAAAATGGTAATTTTTTATATATGTAAATTTTTAAAAATATATAGTAGTGTACTGATTATATTTAATAATGAAAAGTTTTCGGAATATATGACACCCCTTTAAATGCATCGTTTTACAGCGAAAATCGAATATTTAATATAACTTCAAAACTTCTCGTACGAATATTTCATACGCTTAACAAATAGCCATCTGCTTCGATTACTGTTAAAATTTATAAGTGCTGCTATTCAAAATATTTTTAACATTAATTTTGATAAAATATTTCATGCGCTCAAAATTATTTTAATAAAAAGTAAATGTGTAAAATGTGCAGAAAAATACGTACTACAAAATGAAAAAACCTATGTCAATAGTTTTATGATTTCTCAAGATATCAATAAAAATTCAAAATTTTATTTTAACATTAGTAACTCAAAATTTCATTTGCTTATAATTCCGAAAACAAAATCGCTGGGATGGTGAGACTTGGTATTCCGGCATAAGTTTTTCTCTGGTTTCTAAATATGTTATTAAAAATGTGTCTTTTGATAGGAAAACTTTGAAGATAGGGCAATTATAAATATGTATATGACCCCTTATAGAATTTCTAAACGTGACACCTTTTACTAGTCCTTTTTTTCCTGAAAACTGGTAACTTTTGTTTTACTACGAGATGAATAATGGCAAAATAATGCAGGGTGGATACTTTTTCTCTCGGTGACTGTACATCAGATTCTAAAGGTTACATATTCCTAACGAATATTATTATCGAAATTCCTTTTCTTTGAACCTTTCTGCAAATCGTAACTATTTTCATAATTATGCAACTGATAGAGAAATGTTTAGTTTTATCTAGAAAAAATTAGTGGAATGTGAATCAGTGTGTTTATATTAGCGTATAATTTCTTAATAATCAATTTCTTAATATTAACTAAATATTTTAATAAAAGTAAATCCACTGCAAGTGCTTTCATCCCGCATCCTCTGCTGTCTCCTCATTTTTTTCTTGGTTGCGATAAAAATACGTTAAAGTTAATTAATAAAATACATTAAGTCTTTTAAATGAATTAAACTTGTATAAAGCTTTGCTTTTTTGTTTTAAGTTAAGCTCGGTTTAAAATCAAATTAGATACGTTTTCTCTATTAACTGTATAACAATAAAAAAATCTTGAATATATCTGTCAGTTATATATTAAATGGAAATTTTCATTATTCTACAAATTTTTTTTTTATTATGGAAATTTCTGGATATGTATAAATCTGCCTAAAACAATACATTCTGTTGTCTTGAAAGAAATCATATTAACTAAATTCATTTTAAACCTGCCCACAACGATAATCACTTTTTAGATGCATCTTCTAAAAGGATAATTTTATGTCTTCAGGAAGCTGGTAAATTAGAATACTGATTTTTCCAGTTGGAAAACGACACCCTGTGGTCTAAAATGTAAGATAATAGAACACAACTGTATATCCCTACACTTGGAATCAGAATGACTGATTCAAGGTATGTGCCTACCCTAAAATCGACGTTTTTATGAAAATTTTCGAAATTTTTTTTATTACTTTGTATTAAAGCCCATACATTTAGGATTCCAAAAATGGTCTACTTTAGTTTCTCCGATAGTTAGAAGCAAAGTTATTGCCTAAATTATGAACCAGAAGTCAAATTTTCGAAACCGAAACTAAGCCATAGAAATGCAAAAAACTCATCTAAACAGTTATTTCTTTACTCTTAGACAATGTGAATGTACAATTTACTTTTTAAATATAGAATTAAGTTTTATTTATTTTTTTATTATTGTTCTTGGCGTATCTGGCAACTGTTTCTCTAGTTACGGGATATTTTACGTAAAGAAAATTTCGCTCACTTCAAACACTGTTATTAGGTAGTAAAATAGCAGTTTAATTATTCAATTCAGGCAATATAAGGCTGATGACTGTATTTAACCATCTTATTGTCAAACTTGAACCAGAAATTATTAAAAAAAACTACATAGAAATTGATATTGAGAGAATTAAGAAATCGAAGCGACAAGTCGAACCAAAAACAAAATTATCAAGAAAAAAAATTTAAAGTTAATTTTTAATTAATTTTGCTTTAAATTTAAGTCAAAAAAGGCTTAACTTACAAATACTGTGAATTTTAAGTAGTTAAAATATGTATATAATTTTTTGTGCGACTTTAAAATCTTTATTTGCGTTTTCTGGAAAATTGTTATTTTCATTCTTTGACATTGCGATAAATCTCATTTCTTAAAAAGTTTTTAATACATTCAAATGAAATTTAATCACAGTGTTCTATACATCTCTAGGTATGTTATGAACCTCAAGTATAGCTTGAAGTGCATAATTATTTATTTTTGAGCTGTTTTTATTTGAAAAAGTGATAGTTTTTTTTGTAAAAAGCTGTTGCGTACACAAACTTTGGTATATCTCGGTAACTTTAAGAGGTACACTAAATATTCTGCTTCATAACACAGGTAAATGTATACCAGATATATTATTGAAAGAAAAAGGGAAATACATGCATTAGAATTTGTTATAGGAAGTTTGGCGTAAACGTCAATTTTTACTAAATTTTGACCAAAAATGGTCAAAATTTGGAAAATAAAAAATTTGTTCATTAAAATGGCATTTGAATTAACAGTTTTATACACCATTATAACTGAAAACACAAGTGTTGAATAAAAATTTCCTTTTTTTCAAAAAAAGTGCTCCGAAAGTAGGCACATACCTCAAGCATGATATATAGCAGGAGAATTGAAATCTGTACAGATGTTTGTTGGCCCTCTATTCACTTGCATGTAGCACGTAAGAATGACCATTGCTTCTATCAGTTTCTTTCTGATGGGTGAAAGCCTTGAATTTACAGTGGCACGGCGTGAAACTTTATCATTTAAATACACTAACAAATCATTGGCTTTATTATGAAATAAAATTATCCTTACATCTCCCTTTTGTGTATTCTTTTATTGTTAGAAAAATAACAACTAAAATTTTCATTTTGAAGTTTAAAAATTTAAATGTTATGAAATACAATTTCAAATCAGCTATTATTTTTTCTATTAATCAATAAGTGAGATACTTCTTTCAAAAAATATACATAACCAGGTTATGTATTTTTATCCTTCAAATAAATTTAAGGCTTTAGACTGAGATACTGTCGTTAAACTACCCGATATGTGATGAATAAAATCATTGAAAACATTCTACATGGCTAACTGTTGTACCTAGAGCTACAAAATGTGGCACGTAGTTACTTTGTGAATAGTAAGTGAATAGTAAGATATGGTTTTTAAAAAGTTTCATTAAACTTTTATTTAATTAAAGTTAATTCAAGTTTAAAAGCTTTCTCAAAAATTTCGTAGTATATTATCTCACAAAGTTATTATTATAATATATTAAAATTGAAAGAAAATAACTCTTCGTTGGTGCAAGTTTCTTCTCGTAATTTTTTTAATTTCAAGAAA
>BGPR01053460.1:0-10400 GCA_013235015.1 Araneus ventricosus | reverse complement strand
GCGCAAATACACACATAATTCATTCTTATTATTTGTATACATTTAAATCGAATAATTTTTAAAACTAAAGAATTCATGCATATAAAATCTTTTAAGACGGAAGGTTGACTTTTAAAGAATATTTGTTAAATTGGATATAAAAAATATTCTTTCAAAGAATTATTCAGGATGAATTATTACCACACCGAAAAACTTGAAGAAGGAGTAGGTAGCTTAGAAACGAGTCAGAATAGAATAGCATTAAAGGGTCGAACCATCTTCGTCCGCATTGGAGAATCGGTATATATGAAAGCGAACACGAGCACACCGAAAATGTTTCGCTGTAAATGCTTGGGTTGACACTGATGGAAACAACTTTATAGACCTATACCTCATGCTTCCACTTCCGGATAGTCCCACTTACCTCATGTTTCTACGGCAAGTCTTGCCTGAAATGTTAGACGAAGAACAAGTTTCTCAGCCGCTGCGTTCCTTTTCTCTGTTTCCAGAACATGATGGGGCTTGTCGATGCTCACAATCTGCCGCCTTACCCAAGGAGGGTGTAAAGTCGGGAGGGGATCAATGTAGGGTGTGCCGTACCACCATCACGAGAACGACCAGCGGGTCAACCCAGTACTGCGGACAAGAATATTTAAAAACCAAATTAAGAAGTTTCAGGCATTGCCCTAACAGTGGCAGTGTTTAAGCATACGTAAAGGTACTTTAGGCATTGACTGAAAATACTCACGTGATGTGGAAGCATGAGGAAGGGTGTTTCAATCTATTTCAGACTGGACGTCCAACAACATCAAACATAGCATCTCCCCAGATAGCACGTAAGTTTGCAGCAAGTTTGATTTTGACTTGTCATAGCAAAATTTGACGCGTCAAACTTGAATCGAACTTGTAGCAGGTTCGATGTGACAAATAGCGCCACCTCCTTTGCAAATCAAACTTGCTGCACTTCTGCAAAATAATCTTCCTGCAAAGATAGCACAATAAAGAGATAATTATCTTTGTCTCTGTTTTAAAAAACATCCGATTTTTAATAGCATCTCCTAGACCGTAATTCTTTTTTATTAATTCAATAAATCAATGATAATTTGTGAAAAAAAATAACTTTTTTATAAAAAAAATTTTGAAACATTTTCCATCTTTTTACTAAATATATCACTCTCACTTTAAAGAAATCTATATCGCCTTTTTCTTAATGTTGAAATTTTAATGTTTATAAACAAAATTAAATCTAAAAAATAGTCAGTGTTTGTTGAACAATAATAACTAGACATTTTGTCAAATTTTAAAGTAATTACCTTTGAAATCTAATTCCATAATTTATTCTACTAGCAAAACGTAGTTATTAGCGAAACTCGCTCTCTCTTTGACTTCAAATCATATTCTCAACTCAAAAAATTAATGAAATCCAGAAAATAGTTAAAAATAAATCGTATACGAATCGAATCGAACGATATATTAACGAAATCTATATTCTCCTCTCAGAGTTTAACTGGCTCAATGGTTAGCGTCTGCGCTTCGGAAGCGCGAGGTCGCGAGTTCTATCCCGGGTTGTGTTTCGTACTCTGGTTTTGCTATAATTTGCAATAAGTTTGCACGGCAAGCTTGCTGCAAGTTCGTTTCATGGTGACTTCGGAGCTTTCGTTAACTTGCTGAAATTACTGCAAGCTTGCACTCTTGTCATGACAAATTTGTGGCAAACTTGCACTCTTGTCGTTACAAATTTGTGGCAAGCTTGCTGCAAACTAAAATTGCTATCTGGGTCCTCACTGTGGATAGGGCGTGGTAGTCCGGTTATTTTACCTGCGCGATCTCCTGACCAATCATATCTCAACTTCTACTTATCAGGTTATATGAAAGCCAAGGCGTGTGAGACCACAACTGATTCGAATGAATATATTGTTTTTCCTATATCTGTAGCTGCCGGGGACGTCCGGTATACGCTTGGCATCGTCCGAAAACTTCTAAATACCAAACAACGCCGACGTCACGCCTGTATCAAAACTCATGGTAAAACTTTCGAGCATCGTTTGTGGCATGTACATGTTGTTATGTATATCTTGATTAAAAGCCTACTTCTCACACGTCTCTTTTGCTATTTCCTTCCGTGTCTTCTCTTCACTTCAATATATCCTTACTCAAGAGGATAAATTGTCGATTGAGGAAACCTATGTTATTACGACTCCTATTCATGCGGCCTACACCTACCTAATGTTTGATATTGACTCTCTTTGAATTTTTTATAGCTTCCACCGCTTACAAGGTTTTTTTTTTTCGTCCGAGATACTTAAACTCTTAACTGACTTTGTAAAAATATCGCATGCATTTTACTAACATAAACCAAGATACATTTAGACTGATACAATTTTCAAGCTAAGAGCAGAAGATTTAACGCATCAAGTTTTATCTATTGTAAAATGTAAATGAATACTTTGAAAATAACATTTGAAGCGCGAAAAAATTCTACCACTGACAATTAAACTCAAGCAGCGAGCTTCAATATCTAAATATGGAGACGGTCACTTTTACATCTCGAACACAAAATTTTAAATATCTTCGGATCTTTTGACGGTCAATTGCCTACAATTGAGATCTTGTGATGAGGAATTTATTTATATTATCAAAATGGGTTTTGCCATTGATAATTTCAAAGCTAGTGCAATTACAAATATGTAGACGACCCTTTATTAAATTGTTTTATATAATATCGTTTATTTAACGTTATTAACTGAAATGTGTACTTTTTGTTTTAATTCCGTATGAATGATGGCAGAATAAAGATGGGTGACTCGTTTTTTTCCCATGACTGTACATCATTTTTTATGCTCAATTTTCATTTTTTCTTGAAGGCAATAGAAATTTATTACATGTGCAGATTTCAATACCAAATTAAGGTACGACTATGGGTGTATTAAATTGCCTTTTGAAAACGATAAAATAGTTTCCGATTCCTAAATTAATGACAGAAATTCTGATTTTTTTCGAAAACGCGGGTTTTCCTGATTCCATCGATCTCGGCAAGCACGGTAATATTCCTTCTTTACATGAAAATGTGGTGTAAAAATCAAACCTGCGAACAACACCCATGGATACAATGTATTTAAGTTTTCGGGGCATCTTATTGTGGTACGAGAAAATACACAAAACCACGCAAATTTCTTTTTCAAAAAATGTTGTAATCGATTTTCCGTATTCCTCAAACATGCGGAGCAGTAAAAATTGAAGTTTCTGCTAAGTCTGTCATTCCAGGATATGGTAACTTGATGTTGCTCGGGTTAGAAATGTCAATAACTAGGATAGGAAACTGCCTTTCATCCATAACCTAGTTACTACATTCTAAACTTCTATAAGCATAGAATGATTTTTAGGAAATCTTAGAGATTAATTATAAAAAAAGACGACCGTTAACTCAAATGAAGTTTTACGAATAAAAAAATTGGCCAGAGGCAATTCGATTCGAGCAAATTTCTATTAAATATCCAATTTATCACACTCAAGCGCGCCCACACGAATTCACATTATTCTACGGGATTTCAGGCGGCAAGCAGTTCCAAAATAGAAATATAAGTAAATATGATCTTTTAATACGAAAATTTGTTTTGCAAAGAATATTTGGTTATTTGAAATTAAATTAAATCAAACTCATCTAACTCGTTAGTGATATATAGAATATATTATCTCTGAATCTCCAAAAGCAATTTTTGTTTTAATTTTCTTTCCCGTAAACGTTTTATACAAAGAATAAATACAATAATTGTCAACAAATTCGACCGCAAAAGTTTGACAAATCTCCACGTTTGATACGTCCGTGAGTTCGGAGAATCATTTTTTTTTTGGAATGATGTTTATGCCTTTGCAGTTCTGCCTGCGGAAACGTAATTCGAAAATCCGACGAGCTGCTTGAGTGAAATATGTCTTGAGGTTTTAGCACATAAATTTTAGAAATCTATCAAATTTTGAACAAAACTCGTCAAATGAAATTTATCTGCCTCCATGCGAACAGGAAAATCAGAAAGCAATGAGTACGATGAATAAAATTAGGTACATCACCACAATACTAAGAATGAAGTTTTGCAACAAATTTTCGACCGACACCATAAATCAGCTAGCAGTCTATTGATTCGCATATTTGTGGATATGTGGAAGTGTTAACAAAAAACGCAACATCGTAGCTGATCAAATTCGGTAAGATAGCAAAAACTTGCTCGGCGTGTGGAGATTTGACATACAATCTTGAAGTCAAAATTGAAACTATTTGTAAAATATTGAATATAGACGGTCAGAGGAATATTCTCAATTCACATCGTCGTCGTGACATGCTTTACACTCTATGGGTAAGCAGGGTCGGCGTGGACAATAAAAAAGAGCACATCGTCGATTCTGTATCCTATACTTCGAAATTCATTACGCAATGCAGAGTATTATATAAGCATGCAACAAGCAAAGGGAGGTCCTTCCCATCATATTTTGACAGTCTGTATTCTGCGTAATAACATTTTAAAGGCATATATACGGAAAAGTCTTTATATTATGTTTATACAAACAAATTAAAGGAATTAGGTCAGGAACAAATGATGTCCAATCATCAGCCTTAAATTCAGATCTCTGAACAGAATAGATTATGAACCTTTGGCGTTGCTAATGTCGCACAATGCAAACACAGAGGAAATATTTTGTTGTTTTTCCACACAAAAAGGTTAAATAGTTTCTGACTCTTAAATTGATAGCCATAATCCCCATTTTTCAAGAAACATTGAAATTTCATGAAACTCGGAAATTAAATCGCATTGTTCTTTGTATTTAACATGGCAAGTACTGGAATATGACTGCTTTGCCTTTATATCATGGATGACCTTATTTCAAACCCTCAGATGTGAAGCGAATAATGAGACATTATATTTAGATTTATGTTGTAATTGCTAGTGGTAGGGAGAAATAGGAAGAATGGAGACAGATTTTTTTAAAGACAGTTTTTCCTATTTTCATATCTCGGTGTAGGTGAAAAATGAAGCTATTGATAAATATTTCATCCATTCCAGCATTTCTGGATATGGTTTCCTGAATTTGAGTCGGAACTGCCAAAGAAAAGACAGCTCCACGTAGTACAAGAATTAGAACGTCGTCAATGCAGGGCTTTAAAATAAAGTTCCTCTTTTAAATGGTCTTAAAGGGAAAACTACTTGACAGAATGTTACAAAACATGGCAATAAATTACAGGAGGTCAAATGGATTTTATTTCACATAAAAATGTTCAAAACTCTCTAACAGCGGGGAATTGCACTGTTTGCAATACTGTTTAAAGAAATAAGACATGAAGGCAATGGTTTGAATGGGTTTTAATCTTTTATAGAACGAAAATGTTTGTGAGGTTATGAAAACTCGCAATGTCTTGTAAATGGCTTACCGCAGGAAGAATGCAAATTAGAATTATTCAAATACGCTTTACACGACATTTGATATTTCAGGTATAAAACTGAGTGCTCAGCTATGAATTCTCGTTGAGTGGTATTAAGAATGCGACAATACTGAACGGCGTGCTTTCCAAAAGTATCACACCGTGAAACGAATACTACGCCAAGAGCTAATGAAACCGCAGAGTTAGAGTAAAATTATGACATTTTAAAGAGGCAGGTTTGTTATCTGCGAGACCTGGGCGAGGAAAAAGAGCAGTTTCTTTGGAAACCGAGAAGATTGCTACATGAGCAGCAGATGCTGAAACAATGGAAAGCACACTCTGTACATACAGTGTAAGTGCTTACCATTGTAAGACTTACCATTGAGTACGGTGTGCAAAATCGTTGATAAAGTTCTGTTGTACTACCCATATAAAAACAAATTTATTCAAGAACTTGAATTTAACGATCGTGGTGTAAGAGAATCTTTCGCTTTGTGCTTTCTTGTACTGATGTAGATGGATGAACATTTGCCATTCAGCAATTTCAAAAAGGATGAGGACCATTTTCTCCTAAATGGAAATATCAACACCCATAACTGCAGGATTGGGGTCAAACAAGTCCCTCATGTTATCCATCCAGTTTCATTGCATCTTTCTAAAGCCATTGGTTAGTTAGTGTGGTATGTCAGCTAATGCCATAATTGGGCCATTTTCTTTGAAGAGAAATCAGCAACTGGGACAGTGACTAACACTGTGACTGCCGCTTGCACAGAGTTCATCCTAAGTTTTTTCGTGATACCTGGATTTCAGAAACGTGCCATTTTAGACAAAATGATTTTTATGCATAATGATATATGTATCAAACAGCTACTTAATCAACATTTCACGGATGATCGGATTATAAGCCGTAACTTACCTATTTCCTTCCTACCCCGGTCATTGAATTCAATCCCTTTGACTTCTGACTATGGGGTTGCCAAAAGCCACTGTTTATGGAACGTTTGGAGAATTTGAAAAATGCGATACACCGACATCTGTATAAAATTCCTCCTGATATGCTAAGAGCTACTGTTGAGAACGCGGTAATGCGATTTAATTTGATTTTAGAAAATGGTGGCGACAAGTTGAACATTGTTTGTAACAGATTTAAGAAAAGAATAAATATATTTTAAATCGATGTCTTCATGTCTTATTTCACTTAAAAATATTGCATACAGCGCCATTCCTCTATGACGGTAAGTTTTTGAAGTTTTTATTTTGTGTAAAATAAAATCTTATGATCTCCTGTAAAATAATACGGATTTTTAAAATATTTTGTACAGTAGTTTTTTTTCTGAGCATTTCAAACAGGAATTTTAATATTTAAGACCCTCTGCAAAAATTACCTATACCAAGAGCATGTGATGTTTTTCATCTAATCCATCAATGTGAAAGAAGAATTCGTTTATATATGTCATTTCCTTTGTCCATTTCCTGAAAGATAGTTGCGAAGCTCTGAGCAAACTACCATGAGAACATGAGCAGATAACGGACATCTCACACGCGGCGTTAGAAGACATATTTTAATGCATTTTCATAATTGTGTGCAACTCTTAAAGTAATGCAAGAAATTCAAAAATGTAGCAAGTCATATTCGTTCGAAATTCAAAAATTTAATCATGTTCTTTATTTCATCTAGCAAGCGCACTCGATAATGCCTGCCATGCCTGAAATCTTATCATCATCTCAAAAAAACTTCGGGAATGAATTGCCAAACAAATCATTATATTTTATTTTTTGTTACAGGTGATAGTGGTAATGGAACTTTTGAAAAGATGTGCACGTTCTTTTAATTCGTAGCAACTGGCAAAGTGAATTTGTTCAGAAGATTGGTTGAATTCTCTAAAATAATGTTTAATATTTCTGTTAAAGAAACTGAAGAGCATTCCAACTTAGGAGTTTGGTTACCTTTTATACATATCTCTAAATATGGCAAGAATTGGAACAATAATGTTGTGTTGTCTTATTATGCATGACATCTGTTATCTGTCTTAAAATTGTGCTTAAATGAAAATGAACGAGTATTTTATTTACTAAAAAATATCTCAAGTGTGCCTTAAACTACTCTCTTATTTGCTGGAGAAATCTCCTTGAAAATATTTTATTTCAGAAAAATAAATAAGCGAGAAAAATGTTTTAAGAGATGAAAGGAGACATTAAAAATATTCCAAACGAATTCATTGTTATTTCACTATATACTTCATTTAAACGACGGAGAAAATACGTAATCGAAATATTTCCGAAAAAATGGCAAAGCCTGGAATCTAATGCTGCAGCGCTAGGAAAATACAGAAGCTTTTATTGTTCATTAATAATTCAAAAAGGCTAACTTTGATTCGTTGTATGATCTTGTTTACAATAAAACTGAATTTTTTATGATCTTTACATAAGAGAGAGAAACGCGTCAATTAAATTATGCAAAGAAATGTGTAGTCTATATTTACAGATCAAAACACAAAAGTGAAATATGTAATAAAATAATAATAATAATAATGTTGTTAATTAATAAATATATATGGGCATTCTGAATATTATACTTCCATAATATTTAATATTACTATTCGAAGATTCAAGTTTCAAGAATATCAATTTGTAGAAAAACCCTCAACATTTATATTCTCTTAGAGTGTACCGAAATTCATGAAGTTGCAATGCTGATATCTTTCTCAGCATTAAGGAAATTTGACTGGAACTTTTACATAAGCTGTCCTGGATATCTGGCTTTGAAGTTATGAAAGATAATTTACGCTACATTTCGCGCATGCGCAGTAAGCAATTATTTACTTCAATTGCTCATATTTCCCGACAAATTTAATGTTTTTATTCTAAAGATTTACACAATGCTTTTCTGACATATTGCCAAGTATTCTGTAAGTTTTGTACAATTGAAAGGAAGACTCTCCATGTTATAAACAAAACATTTGCGGTAAAACTTGGGATTTTTAAAGAAAACCTTTATATCTTGCATGAAAATATTATGCACGTCAAATGTAACCATTGTAGTAAGTTTTAATTCATTTTTAGCTATCTGTGTAGCGAGGTGGGACAAAATAATTTTCGTCTTCGTCAATTTGTAGACGGTCCCGTAAATGCTCTCGTGAATGACCCTTCACTGTAAAATGTGATTTCAAACCTATTGTTTACATGTTCAAAAATCTGTGCAGATTTTTCAGAGATATTGAATCTTTAAAGTCTCCAAATTAATTTGGCCACCCACTGTATCTTTTCTCTCTGCAAGAATTTTTCTGATTCGTGATTTCAAGATAAGAGAGAAAAAAATCATCAAAAATTCTCAAAAGATATTTTTGGTCAATTTTTATTGATCAAAACACAAAAGTAAATCTTCGAAAAATTTCTAAAATAAAAAAGCGAGATAACCTATTTAGGTATAATCGTACGAAAAGCAAGAAAAATCCATATATTGACAGAAAGCAGAAGACTTTCTTAGCATTTTGCCCATTAATCTTGATGGTCGTTATCTTTTTCTAGTAAAGAAATTTTATACTCTTTAGAACATTTCCACTAACTCTTCCTTTTCAGTTCAGCATTTACCGTCTCCGTTATGACTCGAACCCAAAGTTTTTCTGTCAAGTATTGCTTGTACTTTCTTTCGTATGATCTTGTTTCTAACTTACAGTGTATTTTGAAAGGCAGCTAAATAATTCATTACATATCTGAGCCCTTACTGTTTGGATCCTTCATTATTGGAAATGTAATTTATGGGGTATTTTAAAGAGGGTAAACCCAGTAGAATGACCCTCGAGTTTATGGAAAAGTTATCTAAAGCGCAACTAGATACAATTACAGTTACCAGTGAAAATAAGTATAGTGTAGATTTCAAAGTGGAAATGTCTACCTATAGTATAATAGTACTACAATAGTGCCTACTTAGATCTAAAATCGTTTTTTGAATAGGTATCAGTAGGTCCTCCTTATCATTCTATGGTTGTAACACGTATTCAGTTGAATGTAGATCATCATTTGGTTTGCTAATGAAATAATTTTTACTGTTCCTTTGCTTCCGATAATATTATTTTTAAATAAGATGTAGAAGATAGCAAATAGGCAGTATTGTTATTTTGAGCAATGTAACTGTATAGGTTCAATAATCGCTGAGGAAATGTAAATGAAACTAATGTATCAAATACAAAAGCTCCTCCGATCTGGCCGAAGCCGTACGGAATTTCATAATCGCTAAGGAACACTCATTTACATTAATAAGGATTTAAAGAGGATCACACGAAGTCTTTTGCTCATACGATTCTTGTTTAGAAATTTCTTTTAACCGCAAAAGTTCCGAAATACTTTTGAAGCCTCTTGTGATTTGGGTGATACAGTAAACAGTAAAAATCTCAATTCGGGTTATTTTAAAAGGAAAACATACTTAACTGTAATGATTATATTTGTTTTGAGGTCATAATAATTTTTACACCAATTCTTTATTGTGTATTCCTCTGCAAAAGCTCTTTTAAGGGGTTGTAAAATCAAATGCATTCTTTTTTACTCTTTTATTTAATTTGAATTGATTCGTTCTTGTTAAGATGAAACCATATAATCAAATTTCCCCATTACTTCTTAATGTACTAGAAGTTTGAAATTTTGTTCACTAGTTTGTTCACGATAACAATGCAATATTTTAATATTTTCCATTTTATATAGATTAATATATTTATTGAATTAAATGGTATACTATATAGATGAATTTTTCTGATTTCATCCCGGTGGCTCTATTAAACGAGGTAGAATTTTTTAGATCGTCAAATGTAAAATTTCTTAGCTAAATTGTTTCCCTATACACGCTATTCTTCCCTTATTAATGTATTTAATTACTTTGGAACATGAATATTTCACCTTAGAGTCTAATAGTGGAGAATGAAGAATTTCACCGGTTTTGATATGAAATCGATTAAAAAGCAAAAAGTCTTACTTCAGCCATGAACTTTTGAATTAACTTTCATGCGGAATGATGAAT
>BGPR01053459.1:0-10400 GCA_013235015.1 Araneus ventricosus | reverse complement strand
ACATCGGATGATGATCAGTAGCGACACCAGACCTTTCGGCTAATAAACATCTACACAATGCCCGTCTTACGTCTGGGCCACCGAGAGGTACCCGTGTGGTTACTCGGCTGCACCTGAATAGCTGTCATTAATAGGATCCATTAGATACAATGCCAGAGGCGACTCGCGTATGAAACTAGTTACGCCCACTGGTTGTTGACGAGTAAAGCATTACCAAAATTTTTAATTGGCCCGCATTCATGGAGACCATTCCTCCCACAATGGCGTGGTGGCGCAATCGTTTCAATTTTCAGCCCATCGCGCAGATGCGTTTAATCACGAGCCACATTGGCGAACCCACAAACCCACATCACCTTCTGGCACTTCTTCATTTCTAGGGCAACTGCGCTATTTCCGCCCCCCATTCAAACAGGACTCCAGAAGAACCTTTGTGGGTTTTTTCTCTTGGGAGAGATATATAAACTCCCCTCTCCCACGAGGTCGTATTTCAAGAATTTTATGACTAATACTCCAAATATGTAGCAAACGAAGATAAAAAAAAAAAAAAAAAAAAAAACTAAATTTTCAACACAACATTTAATTATCATCCGATTTTCGTATTGACAGATCCAGTTTCGTAACGACAGGACTAAAATTCCGTAAAACGGTACCACCATTAATGTCCAGCTTTAGGTCTTTAAAGCCGACCATTCACTTCACAGACAAACTGGATATTTTGTAACGTGGGAAGAAAAAACTCATAAAATCCTATGAAAAAGAGCCAAACATCTCGCAATGTTTTTTTCTTCAGGGGAGGATTTGCGTCGGTGTAAGGCCTCTCAAAATAAGTTGCAAAAAATGTATTGATATGCCGATTTGATGATCAAAATTAAATTGGCTTGTTGAGAGTTTCTGTCTCATAGTAGAGAAATTGGTTTTTATTGATTGACCATTGTAGAAAAAATTATAAATAAAAGAAAAAATATTAATTTCCCTGTTTCTTGTTTAGATTACTTACAGAAGAGTCTACCAACTGCAATGATTCTGATAACGACCTCCGAAAATTTCTGCATATCCTGCTAGACTCCAAAACCACACTTAGTTCTAAATACAATATATATGTATAATGCTTTTGCCCATGTTATCTCTGTGAACACAATAACTGGCGTAATTTCTATTTTTATTTAAACCAGGTGAGATATATGTTTGCAGAATTGTAAAATCTCGGCTGAGTTCGTAGATGGAGCTATCAGATCAAGGTGTGGAAATATTTATTTATTATTGTGTGGGGGAATTTGCAATTTGTCTAATTTAAAATACAATTGACAATAGAGAAAAAATTCAAAATAGGCAATTATTGTAATATAACGAACAATTTTTGCATTTAAACTTTTCAACAACTACAATTACTTAGAATTTACAGGCTAGAAAAGTGATTTTCCTACTTCCCCTAGCAAAGGAAGCAATACGTAATGTAGATGCACGCGCATATGATACGTCATTCGGAAATTTTCTGTATCAACTGATTCACGTGCACAGTTGGAAACCAGCTTTTAACAAACGATTGAATATGTTCTTTTTTGATAATGGAAAATGTTAGTATGTATATAGTAAAATGTGTATAGTTATAATGCAGAACATTCTCTTATCGTAGCAAATTTTTCATGATTAAAAAGCACGAAAATAAACCAAATTAATAGTTGTTCTTGATATATAATTTAATGTGATTATTAGTTTTGAAAAGTATTAAAATGTAAGAAATAAATGTGTAGCTGAAAAGCAAATTTTTTAGCTTTTAATTAACTTTATTTATTTTAAGATAATAATATTAATAATATACCGTTTCATGTTTAATACTTTATTCATAGACTTAAATGCTTAGTTGTTTGTTTTTATACGTTCTTTATTTACTACTAGTTTCAAAAAACTATTAGTTTGAAAACAAAATAAATAATTTTACAGAAATAGCTTCATATTAACTCATCTTAATATTTTGCAGATTAAATTTATTTTAAATACAACTAAGCATACAAACAAGTATAAAACTGTTTCATAAACAATAACTAACTAATATAATAATTTGCCATGGAATTCATTGGTATGCGAAGATAACTGAAAAATCTACTGTCGTCAAACAATGCATCATCTAGTCCAGCGGTTCTCAACTCATGGGCCGCGGCCCACTTGTGGGCCTGGGATAGCGTATTAAAGGGCCTCGAAACGCATGTCAAGAGTTGAAGTCCGGGGAAAGAGACTTCACTCAAGAGTCTTCACTCGTTTTCAGCTTTATAAAATAACATATTTGTAATCTTTTTACAGTAAGCTTTACTAATTACAGCCATATACGTGCAAATATATATTTATGAAACATCATTATTAAAGGTGATGTGTAGAGCATCTGGGTCAAGAAAAAGACATTTGATGATTCAATCCATTTATTAAACGTAGAAAATAATGTAGATTACTTTTCTATATGCAAAGGAATCTTAGTTTAAAAATATCCATGACCAGAATTAAAGAGGTAACGCGCGAAGCTGTTGTTGTCAGCCTACATGTTGTGATCCAAAAGGGTAGATAGGAATGCGCAGAAAGTTTAATTATCCCGAAGGAAGGGGATTTTCCCGGAAAGACTCTTGACTCGAAGTGAAAGCAGAAGTGTGCTTATTACGATGGAAGTAGAAGTAATTAAAAATGAGGTATAGTTAAATTAATTAAAGAAAGTTAAAAAAGTAAGTTATAATATATATGTGTGTGTGTTTGCATTGTTTTGCTTATATATTTATTTAGTGGGCTTCAAAATGTTTTTTACACAGAAGGTGGTCCGCAGAACCAAAGGGTTGTGAACCGCGGCTAGTCAGTCAAGAAACAAACATGGGATGTTTACGCATTTTTCAAACCCTTCACCATTTCTTTTTTCAATAGAAGGGCAACGAGAATAAGTTCTTGCCTGGAAGGAAATTAAAGATGAGAGTGCTGCTTTAGGAAAAAAATCCTATATATAGAATCTGTTCATAGTGACAAAATTAGATTCAAAAATTAAACGATCGAACAATAAAAAAAACTAATAATAAAATACAATATTGAAATTGGTGCGTTTTCTCGCAAAATTCTTAAAATATGATTATAAAAATAAGAAAGGGATATTAATATATATTATTATTTCAACTTTCTACTATGGTTATTTATTGATCTATAATATCGCAATATATCCAATAATAAGAATAATATTTCATCGTTTTATGTCCTGCAAATGAATTTCAACGAAGAAATTAAAGTAGAAGGCAAAGATTGAATTCATCTTTCTCTCGAATATGTTAGGTATCTGCTCTCATCGCTCAGCGAATGACTATAGTTCTAATAATATAGAAGAAGAAAAATCATATCCTATGTATTAAGTAAAAGAATAATTAAGTTTCAAATGATTGGCATCAACCATTCAATTCCAGTTAGAAGCGGGAGGTAAGGGTCCCTTTAGTTCAAATCCTTCAAAGAAACCTTCTACCCTCAACTATCAAGGCACGTAACTGTGCCTTTTCTTCAAAATTTTTTCTCTTAGGTAGAAGCAGCGGTGGTGTATTGGTTAGGTATTGGCTTGGGCGACGGGGTTACGATCAAAACTATTCCATTGAAGATTCTACGCATATGTGGACCGCTAAATCCGGTGGTACGAAAGTTTGGAGAGGGAGGTGCCAGCTCAGATCCGTCCTCCTCAATTGACAGCGGGTCAAAATCGCGATGTCTGGATAGCACTAATGTGACTTCAAAACGAGACGTTAATATTAGTATTTTATAAACATTTAAAATATATAATTTTATAAGCTGATTTAAATATTTATGTTTAAACTTTTTAAGAACTTCGAAATGAAAATTTTAGTTAAAGTCTTTGTCAGCGTCGTCATTTTACTGAAACTGTAATTCGATTTCAATTGTTATCCAATTTACTTTTTTCTGTCGCATCTTTAATGACTTTACTTTCTTTTTTTCCAAAAGGTAGCTATCGTCGACTGAAAACCTTTATATTTTTTAACAGTATTAACAATTTTTTCTTCTTGACCAATTTTCGAAATTAATTGTAGCCTTTCTTCAAATAGCAATGTTTTACGTCGCGCCATCCTATATTAAAGTTATTAGCACAACAAATGCGAATTTCAAGGAACAAGTGGTCAGTCCGAATTGCTAAATTCGAATGAACGGATTAGTGCCCACCATTTGTAAGAGGTAAGAAACATCTGCTCATTTTCCAATCACTAAACCCTCTTCCACCTATTCTCTTGTTATATGATATTCTTGAGCATTGGGTATCACTTTCCAAGAAAACAAATTCGAGATAGTACTGTAGCAGTTTTCTAAACATGTAAAAGTATCTGTTGTGATCTAGTGAGTTACTATAGGTGGCGCTGTACTAAAAATGGCACTGTTGCGCAACCAGAGATATTGTCAATAGCATAGTAACTCGAGGAACGAGCGCAGTTTGACCTGTTGTGATGCTGCGGCTCATGGTGAAGGAATTCAAATCCAGTTGCGCTATTAGAAAATTTGTGTGCATAAAGGAGTTGAGTCATGTAACTAGATGTGTAGAACGCTAATTCTTGATGCATCATTACAGTTTGTATGATACTAGTCAAGTACTTATGTTTATTGACTTCCGTCCATTTATGTGCTTGTTATCAAATAAACTTTGTTCATCAAACTTGCTATGGTTCTTGAATATAGAACAACACGGACTACAAGCAACCTCCTCTCTAGTAACGATGAGGCAGCACATGGCCCTTCAGTTTATTTAATGCAGATGAGTTTGGAAACTGATTATCGTTGGAGACATATTCAAAATACAACGAATAAATAGGAATTCAGTTGGGACCAAACGAAATAGCGTTATAGACAGCATCGTTATACACAGGTTTAACTGAATAAATGAACTAAACTATTCCTTTGGGAAATACGCTCATTACATTTTCCTCCCATCCAGTATTTAAATTTTATGCTCTGGTCCGTATCAAATACCTCTGGGGGAAGTGCTGATCACCTTTTCCCAGGTATTATTTTCATATTCCATTATGACCATTTCATAGAGAAAGTATTTATAGATACGTTCAGCATAGTCCACACATTAAATCGATAGAGACATATATCCACAGTAAAGAAAATTGCTTAAAATATTGCGTAAAATTATTGATTTTGAAAGTGCTTAAGAAATTAAAATTTCACACATTATATTTAGCTTCAGTATTAATATTTATTATTACGGTCTGGCTTTCAAGACCATGCGACTCAAGTTTCTTCAGATAAATTATCTATTTTCATGCAATACTTGTGTTTAGAAGTTAAAAAACAGACCACTAGTTTGTAAAACTACAGTGAAACTTCAATTAACGTTCATCGTCAGGACCAGAGTTGCGACGGATTAACAAAGTGATTTCACTGCTGGAATGGAGCGAAAATGAAAATAAAATCCTTAAACAGAGTGAATACATATATATTGTATTTAATTTTAGGTAACGAATATCACAAACTTCAATTTAAGAGTAGCAATAAACACAGAGATGTAATACTATAAAACCAATATTTGCTTTAAAATAATCTATCATCTTCTGTGTTTTTGAGCCTCCAAATTTCTTCGCAGCGATGTTCCCTATATTACTCAGATCTTTGCTGTTTTACACAAAAAGGTGTAAAAGTAAACCGTGTAGAAATTTAAAGATGTCTGCTTGATCGTTGATATCTTTTTTACCATGACGAATAACAGAAACCGACGGTTAAATGAGTGACGATTAATCGAAGTTTTATTGCATCTTCAGTCAAATGACAAAAATTTTAATTTCCTGAAAGCCAAATAGACAAATATCTTACAATTAAGCCCTTCACTCTTTTATCATTTGACTAATTTACTTTTAATTTCTTTTAGATTGACGAATATTTAAAATGCCGTCTGCATCGCTGCGTATAATTTGTCTAGACAGAATATGCAACCAATTAAGGGAAAGATTTTGGAAATCTTGCACTCCAAATCCGTTTTCGGACCTACCAACTGTACTTGTTGACGAATTGATGGAATTAGCTCAGTCACATCATGAAGGTGGTCCTTCAAAGTTAAGTGATGTGATGTTGCTTTTAAAAAGTGGCAGGCTCACGTGCCTCAATCTTTGTCCTTTCGATCTGGAAAAGGAATTCGATTTAAGTCTGAAGAAAATTGGAAGGGGTTGCAGTTCTCCACGAATTCTTCGCTCACTTTCTGAAGATATGATTTGTAGTATTATATCGTTGAATCCCCTCCTAGAAGAAGTACATTTAAACATCCGAACAGATTTTGAAGTTTTTCGGAAGTGTCACAATCTTCGAATTATGAGATTCTACAATCGACCAAAAATATTTCCTTTCGACTTCTTTTCATGTTATAATCATGCTATGCCTATAGATTTGTCTGTTTTGTCATCTCTGAGAGACCTGGAAGTCCTTTTTGTCCCGGGTATGGATACATACACCATAGTGAAAGTTCTGGGTATTTGTCCGAAGCTAATTTCCCTTGGCTTCGTTGATTCTTTAGATGCCATGGAAGAAATTTTTAATAGATTGCTGATTGAGTCTTCGTTGAACTTTGACGTAGACAGCCACTTCCAATTACGAAGATGTGTTTGGGGTTCGAATGTTAATTTCCTGAGTAAGAGGAGTCCTCCAAAGAACTGCAGATTTTCTTTCCAGGTGAGATGCGCTGTTGCTTTCTGCCCGCTTGTGGAGGAATTGATTTTTCACACACACCACAAAGAGGCTTTAAGAGAGTTGAAAAATTTACAGCGACTGACTCTTTTGAGAATCCATTTCCGTGATTGTAACGAGGACTTCATTCCGGAATTCATAGACCTACTTCAAGGAATAGGACAGCATCTGAAGCATCTTTCCGTCCATTGTTCGGCTCCCTTTCCGGTTTATGTCATCTGTGACAGATGCCCTCAGTTACAGAGTCTAGAAATTGATGGTCCCTCATTTGTGATGAATTCCTCAGAAGCTTCCAGCTATTTTCCTCTCAAGAGACTGCGACTTAAAACACGTGATAAAGAAGAAGATAAAAAAAGTTTTCAGTTCCTTCTCTCTAGTTGCAAGAGTCTCGAAGAATTGTTTGTTGAGCATGCTAGATTTTTAGATGACAGTCTGTTGCTTCAAATCTTTCAACTGAATCCTCTCACAAATCTTAAAGTGATCGGTATTTACGATTCTTGCCTAACCTGGGAGGCATTTCAGATGTTCATGAAAAAGGTGGTTTCTATTGAGATAATTTGCATCTCTTCACAGGAAGAAGACTATTTCTATGATCGGAACAGCGTTTTTAAAATCCCAAGTCATCGTTCTATAGAATACTGCGATGCTTTAGAAAAAGAGTTTTTTTATCGTCGGCTAAATGAAAATCGCTTTTAGTTCTGCTCATGCTCGTTGAAAAATGGTCTGCGTTAAAATTTTGTCACTGTAAAGCAAAGATTCCTGAATATGACTGAAGTCCACTTGCAGAATTGCAAAAATTTCATGTAGATTTAAACACGAATAAGTAAAGGACGATTAGATGAAAGAACTGTTTTTAACAATGCAAGTCTTGATGTTGACAGAAGAAAGATATTTGAATCTAAATATATTTTGATTTTGAAATTAATTAAAAAATCTCAGTGCCATTTTTGTGTATTTATTTCCTTTTATAAGCGTTTCCACTGGTTACAAATTATATCACCTCTTCTAATTACGATCATGTCCAGTGAATACTAGGATGCTTCACATTTCAAGCCTGAAAACTAATGTTTTCTCTTAATGACGGATGTTCCTGTAAAAGGCTGTTTGAATGACAATAAATCGCGAAATTTTGTTTTGTATACAAGTTAAAAGTAGCAAGCGCATATTTATGTCGTACATTAAGTAAACAGGAGGCAGTCCTTCTCTTACAAAAGATTAAAAGCCATAAATTTTAATAACAGGTAAGTTTTCCCCATTACTGCTTTTAGTACAAAGTAGATATCGTTTAGTTCTCTTTTCTTCCGTTCATGAGAAATATGTAATATGCGATTGTTAGTACTATGCATTTCGTGCCTATCAAGTCTATTTGATTCAATACCAACATCCAACTCATTTTGATCAGACAGCCTATCATCAGAATAATGTAATTCACGATTATTATTTATAGTAACATTTATAAATGGCCTTGAAATACAATACAGCTATTTATATACAGGATGTCATCAACACTAGACGCTATCATAATTGTTTAGCCGATAGAATTTCTTTTCTGTTAAAAAACATTTTTAGCACGATTATTATTCTCTCTTGAAAAGTTTTTCAAATTCAAAATTTCTTAAACTTTGTTTACGACAGTTAAATTCATAATGAATCTTCGAAGCCCAAAATTTCTTAAACTTTGTTTACGACAGTTAAATTACACGAATTCGCATCTGCAGAACTTAATTCAGAAAGGTGATAATTCGCCTAATTGTAATTTTTTTTAATCTTTAGTCGTAACAGAGCTATAGGGAGATGATAAGTTCGGGGAGGAGATTGAAAATGACTTTTTAGCTCATAACTTCTAATCAATTTCAGTTATAAAAAATGTTTCACTACAAAAGTTGTTTATTTTGATGAGGCAATAATTCGTCTTATTTGAATTCTCTTTCTATCTTCAATCGTAAGTGAATTCTGGGAAAAGGAAATTTTCAGTCCCCCACAATTTCCACCATCCTATGAGGTGGTTAGCTCATCTACGAATTCGGCCGAGAATTTCACCATACTTACAACATATCCCTCGCTGGTTAAAATCTAATCAAAATTACTCGAGTTATCGTGTTCACATGATAACATGGGCAAAAGCGTTATACATATTTGTCGCTACTACTAATAATAATGAAAAGAAAAATTAGCCCTCTGTTCTCATAAGGATTAGAGTTGCAAGAATGAAAACGTGTGGAAGAGACAGCAAATGACGAGAGCTTTAAAACAAAGGGTAGCATGCACAGGTTGAAATGTACTTTAAGTCAGGGGGGAAGTAGGGAAAATCACATTTCAGCTCGTAAATTCTAAGCAATTGTAGTTGTTGAAAAGTTTAAATGCAAAAATTGTTCGTTATATTAAGGCAATAATTCGCCTATTTTGAATTTTTTCTCTATTGCCAATTGTAAAGGAATTATAGACAAATTAAAATTCCCCCCCCCCCACAATATTTCCACACCTTTTGATCTGGATAGCCCATCTACGAACTCAGCCGAGATTTTTACAATTCTTGCAACATATCTCACTCTGGTTTCAACAAAATAGAAATTACGCCAGTTATTGTGTTCACAAGATAACATGGGCAAAAGCATTATACATATATATTGTATTTAGAACGAAGTGTGGTTTTGGAGTCTAGCAGGGATATGCAGAAATTTTTCGGAGGTCGTGTTATCAGAATCATTGCAGTTGGTAGACTTTCTGTAAGGAATCTAACAAAAAACAGGGAAATTAATATTTTTCTTTTACTTATAATTTTTTTCTACAATGGTCGATCAAGTAAAAACCACTTCTCTACCGCGAGACAGAAGCTCTCAACAAGTCAATTTAATTTGAACATCAAATCGGCATATCAATACATTTTTTAGAATTTTGTTTTGAGAGGCCTACACCGACGCAAATCCCCCCCTCCCCCGAAAGAAAAACATTGCGAGATGTTTGGCTCTTTTTCATAGATTTTTATGAGTTTTTTCTTCCCACGTTACAAAATATCCAGTTTGTCTGTGAAGTGAATGGCCGGCTTTAAAACACCTAAAGATGGACATTAATGGTGGTACCGTTTTACGGAATTTTTGTCCCGTCGTTACGAAACTGGATTCGTCAATACGAAAATCGGATCATAATTGGCACGTTGTGGTTGAAAAATTTTGTTTTTTTTTTAAATCTTTGTTTGCTATCCATTTGGAGTATTGGGTCATAAAATTGAAATACGACCTCGTGGAGTGGGAGAGAGGTCTCTCCCAAAAGAAAAAAACCCACAAAGGCTCTGCTGGAGTCCCGTTTTGAATGGGGGGCGGAAATAGGCGCAGTTGCCCTAGAAAATGATGTGCCAGCAGGTGATGTGTTTGTGGGTGTCACAGTGCGGCCCGTGATTAACCCATCTAAAAGGATGGGCTGAAAATTGAAACGATTTTGTGTGCCACCACGCCATTTGTGAGGAATGGTCTCCATGAATGTAGAATTTAAAATTTTATGGCCGCTTTTACTCGTAAACAACCGGTGGCGTAACTAGTTTCATACGCGAGTCGCCTGGCATTGTATCCAATGGATCCTATTAGTCGACAGCTATCGGTGGCGTAGCCGAGCAACCACACGGGCAACTTTTGGTGGCCCAGACGTAAGACGGGGTATTGTAGTAGATGTAGCCTATTAGCCGAAAGCAACTGGTGTCGCTACTGATCATC
>BGPR01053457.1:0-10400 GCA_013235015.1 Araneus ventricosus | reverse complement strand
AACTTTTCGCACTCTGCTTCTTTAGAAACGAAATATTTAGAAACAGAATTTAGTTCTAAGTTTAAGGATTGAGTACCTATTCCTTAAACCTTTTCTGCTTCACTAAAGTCATCAGTTACATATATATTTTAAATTCAGAATCTAGTAAGTGCACTTTGCGAATATACTTGCAAAGGTTACTGTCATCTCCACAAGTACACTGATAAAGATGGCCACAGAGTAACCCACAATTAATATCAGCACATTAAAAATAGTAATGAATGATCTAGTAAATGATCATTATTTGTGCCAACATGCACTAAGACCCAGTCATAACTGCTTTTCAGAACAGAAAGTTCTCTAGCTAATCTCTCAATGGTTACGCCAGGATAGGAAATGATATCCAGATCAAAGTCAAATGAATCATTAGACAAATGCTCATTCAAGTATTTGATCATAGACTACTGAATTCAATCATTAAAAAGATTTTTTTTAAAAACATTTCGGATGACGCAAATACGTGTGATAATATATCCGGCAGCTACGAATGAAAAACGCGAAAACTTTGCTTAACCTTTAATTCATTAATATTTTTAAAAAGTTTCTCTGTGGTGCAGCCTTCCACCTTTCAGAGCATATCTGTGCGAAAATTGATAACTCTAGGATTGACGGTCTGTCATGTAGAGCGCCAACAAACACACACGCATTTACTTTTATGACTAGTAGAGAGGTTTGAGGATTCAGCTGACGAAAAATTCTATGAATTCATAATTAAATGATAGTTAGTTTATCGAACGAAATTAATGCAATTGACATAATGGCATAGCCAGCTTGTCGCCGAAAGCGGATAATATATAAAAATATAAATAGCTAATACTAAAGACCATATATTCTTTATAAAAAATAATAAGGAATTTCTGTTTCAATCTTTTAATCACATTCACTAACATGATTTCAAATGATTTAGTTTTCTTTTACATTTTCATAAAAATGAAAGAAAAATCTTTGCAATTTAAGAATTCCAATGCCTCTGGACTGTCAGGTAACATTTCATTGGTATATTAACTTATTCAGAAACGTTCTCTCAAAATTATTTAAGAGACGCTGAAACAACGATCACTGTTTCTTCCAGGGAAACTTTCTCTTTCTTCGTTCCCCTCGCCAACCATACCTGCCAGCAGCCAGAAGTTATAGCAAACCTTAACTAACCCCTCTTGTGGGATGAGCTATAGAAAATTTATTGCTTGTTACCCAAACCAGTCTAAGCAGTAAGAATTCAAATTAGGCCATTCTTTTTTTCAGAAGGACTTTTCTACCCTTTTAACATAAGATATTCAGATTTATTTTGTAAACAAGGGGGCTAGCATTGGTGACCCTTTGAACTCAGAAAGTGCTTACCGCTGTAGGGGGACAGAGGAAGGAGGGATTCTGTTTTCTTTCCCCCCTATTCCAGACTCCCCTGGGGGTTGGCTGGCACAAGTTCCCCTTCCCAGTTGTGTTGGAAAAGAATAAATTTGCCATTTTCTCAAAAACAGTCCACACACTTCTACTCTGCATTATTTTAGATACACTATTTACCAACAACTTAAACTCTCTCTTAGTTCATTGGAATGTTATAAATATTTAAAAAAAATATTGCATTATGCGATATTACGTGCATGCACACTATGGGTTTGTAACAAAAATAAACACTGTGGGACAATTGCAGGTGACTACAGAATATAGAATTAAATAGCTGTAGATGGAGCGCTAAAATTTCACTTTCTACCACTTGTAACAAATTGCTTGGCAAGCGATCATAGACGTGTTCTTTTATAAAATATGCACAATTTGTTATTTCCGCACCGGTGTGCTGAAGGCCTTACCCCCTTTCGGGTAGGCCGGGCCGGTGTGGGTTTTAAATTTTAAAAAATGTACTATTTGTTATTTATTTGATGCTGTGGTGCATTTAAGTTGCCGCTTACAAAATTTTTCATCAATATAAATAGTTATAGAATTATTTGTGTAGGATGCATCATTTTTATTACACCTACTAACAAAATTATAAAATTTGCTAATTCTGGGTTGTAAAAAAGGAAGATTTCCGGAGGGGGGGGGATTTTAGAGGGGAGGAAAAATGCAACACGTAGTGAGAGGGAGCGGCTCAGGATCAACTCGGTACGGTTCTGATGTAATGCTAATTGCATTTTCTTTTACACGATAAATCGTGAAGCTCTAACGAAAATATTTTCATAAATATTTACATTGCAATCCAGACAAAAGTTTCAAATTACTTAATTCAAAACATCTTCTAAATTAATTAACGTTAATTATACTGGTTATAAAAAATTCAATCATCTAGATACGATAAAACTAATTATAACTAGGCAAGAACAGTTGCAAAAATAAAAGTATACAAGATTAAATTATTTTATAATTTAATGTCAGATACACACACAGATCTCACTGCATATGTATGGTCTTTCAGATCAGATTTCTCTTAAGAATTTCAGCACCAAGGACATTGTTTAAGCTTATTCCCTTCTCCCCGTTCTGCTTAGCCGGGACAGACAGTGGCGAATTCAAGGGGGAAGCTATCGGGCTACAGCCCCCCCCCCCCAGAGCGTATGCCGGAATTCTAGATTTTATTTAACATTATTACAAATGTTTTTTCTTAATTTCCCTCTTTTAAAAAAATAATAAAAATGTTTCAACATTGCTTTCTGGATTGACAGGCGCGAAAATTTTCCTACTTTTGTAGTCATTCCACTTGTACTTGTAGCGATGACGCGGCCGAAGACATTCTTTGACTAGGTATTTCATTGTAATTTTTATTAGATTATCGAAAGTATTGTATTGTTGTTTATGATTCTTATTGTCAGGTGAGTAAAGTATGTAAAGTTAAAGAGCTTTGGTTTACTTGAGCCTTGAGGTTTGACATTCGTCACGACGGCAACGATACAGAATTTTTTGACCTCAGCCCCCCCCCCCCCCCCCCCCCCCCCAACATAAGCCCCCGGGGCCCCAGAAAACCCCCCAAGGAGGATAAGAAGAATAGAAGGGGGGGGGGGGGGGGGGGGGGGGGAATTCCTTTCCCAACATTTAAATTATCATATCTTTTTATTAATTTAATCATCTTCCTATAATCAGTTTTAAGTAGCAAATTTTTCAAAACTGAAATTTAAAAAAAAAAAAAAAAAAAAAAAAAAAAAAAAAGAGAATCCTTCATCATTTTGAGTAGAGTTGGTTTTAGTATTTCGCGTATAAAATAAATAAAATTTAAAACTTAAAATTCATTTTAAACGACATAGTTTGCAATTAACAACAATTACAAACATTTTTTTAACAAAATCTTAGTACTATTTAACGATAGGATTGGGCATTTTTTAAGTAACATATAATACGATATATTTTCTTCCAATTATAAAGCAACATAATATCAAACTTACAGAGGGTAATTAATTGAGATTGTTGTTAATTAAATTTTAAACGATGCTTCCAACTAGTTTAAATGAGTTCGAGTTCACGACAATTGTAAATTAAATGAAAACACAAAAATTAGATTATCCTGTAAAAACCTAAAAGAAAATTTCGAGGCTACCGAAAGCTGCTGGGAACCTACGCAGTTGCGCATTTGATAATCTGAGTTTCATTGCGGTATCCATTCACCTATTCCCTTCCGCTTAGGCCCTCCGCATAAAATTATGCGTCGAATTCGTGAGTCAAATTACAGAATGTTTTATATTTAAACCTGTAATTTTATATTATATTTAAATCTGTCAACATTTATTCAATCAAATAATTCGCAAATAATTGCATACAAGAATGAATTCAGATACTTAAATACAGAACATATCTTCAAGGTTTTAAGTATCCTTGAAACTATAAACAAATTACATCATGTTTTATTTATGCTTTAATTAATTTGTGTTTAAAATCGGAGTAATACATCTAAACTATTGAATCCTGTATGGAATGATAGAGAATTTTTATATCGGATTTTGAAATTTTTATAATAAATACATACACAAATTAAAGAAAAGAAATATCCAAACAGAAAATCTGTTAGTTTATTTACAAAGTTGTTTATGAACAATTTAGTCTATGTATTATTTATAGCTGAGGAATACAGCTGAAATCTATGTAGGACTTTTGTTCACCATGTTCATAATTGATTAGTTTTAGCTACATAGATGGCAGCACTAGACAGGTAAATGACCGCTACAAGACTTCCTTACGGTTTTTTAAAAGTTCTTACTACTTTCATAGTTTTATGAACTTAAAGTATACCTGTTTTTTTTTTTTCAAATGATAGTTTAATAAAATTTTCTTATTAAGGGGTCATTTTTTGACCCCAAACTTCCGAAAACTCCGATTCCCAGAAAACTAGCCACCTGTCCTTTTTTTTCTTATCAGTAGCTGAGTTTGTCACTCTCCATGCTTTTTTTTTTGAGTATTTAGAAAATATTTCCGGAACTTTTCGTCCTCTAATACACGTTTGGTCAGTTACTGGGGTTATAGAATGACCTCGCGAGTCTCTCCGTTTTATTTGTCTCAGAGACCAATTATATAACGTGGCTTGATACTGGATGAGAATAAATGCAATAAGTTGTTAATATGACTCATCCTGTTTCAAAGAAATCTGGCAACAAGAGGAAACTTTCATCAGTGGTTATGTTTCATGTGCATAATAGAGATATCCCTAATCACTTGAATCTTCGAACAGTAATATTGAAGTTTATGAAAGTTGAATATACAGAATAATCATATATACTTATAAGTTAAATATATAATTTTAATTACTATTCAAATATTTAAGTTTAAAAACTATCAGTTTGTGCAAGAACCCTCATAATTTAGCTTCTTTTAGAGTGTACCGAAATTCGCCAAATTGCAATGCCGATATCTTTCTGAATTATAATAGTATTGAACTGGAATTTTTATATAAGTTGTACAATATATCCCGCGCTGAAGTAATGAAAGTAAAATTACGTTACATTTCATACATGCGCAGTAAAAAATCATTTACTATAAATATTCGTATTTGCTTTAATGTTCAGAGTATTTATTATATACTTTAACACAATGTTTCTTTTAAATATTTTCAACGTATTTTGTAAGTTTCATTACAGTTTGGTTCAAAATTCTGTAAGTTATAAGCAGAAGACGCGCAGAAAAATGCCAAAAGTTTAAGCACAAAACTGTTTTTGTGCAAATTAATGAAATCATTCAAGCAATTGCGCATGTATATGATATCTAGGTATATAAGAACCCGACTGTCTATTTGACATTAGTTCAAAATGGCTATGTCTAAAGAATTTTCACATTAGGAAGCGTAAATAATCTGGTGTATAGAAGCAAAACAGAAATCCATTTCTCTGAACTTGCAGCTGCTTTAAAGAGGTCAAAACGTGGAATTTATCAAATATTTGCTTGTGGTAAACACTTTAATAGAAAATCTCGTTCTGGAGGGCCACGAGCGACCAGCTCTCGTGATGACCTGCACATTAGAATCTTGTCTTCAACCAGGGATTTTACTCTTTCTCGGTTTAGAAATATCATGGAGGACAAATATCGAAAAGAACTATTCATAGAAGAATTTTAGAATCGGGATATGTGCAGGATATCTGGCTTGACACTACACCACAAAGAAGCTTGATTATAGTACGTCAAACAATACATGTCGTTAGGTGACGTGTTTTTAAATTCAGGGATGAAAAATAAATGGAATTTGGACGGACCTGATGGGATCGAAAGGAAGTAAGAAGCGTGGGGATAAAATCGAAGATGGTAGCAAATTTGAGACCCATTATCTCGGAAACTATTAAAGCTAGAACGATAAAAGAGTGTATTTGCAGGGAATATTACGCTCTTTAAATTGTTAAATTAATTGTAATTTGAAATTTTAGTATTTTTCTACTAGATAATCTAAAAAAGTTGGATGAAATCCAAGATTATGGATTGTCTTTTTGAGTTGTTCCTGTTCATAACTGCATTCTTTTTTTAAAATAAAAGTTCGAATTTGTGCGGAACTTTTTGTGTAACCCTGTATAACAGTTAACTCAACATCTAAATTATGTATAACATTGGATAAGGCCAAATAAAATTAAAAAGATTTTAGCATATTGTTGTCAATATTTTTATTCCCCAGTCAAATCTTTGGCAAAAGAATCTAACAAACAGCGGCATTTAAAAAATTCAAAGGAATAATGTGTGACATGGAAGATAATTTCCACATGATGATAGTTTTAATATTACAGAAATCGCAAAACAAAGACAAAAGTTTAAATTTTATATCGAAGGAAGAAAGATATTATTTTAAATATTCGTATGTTAGACTTTTTCCCTTCTTTTAATTTAAAAGTGGACCTGAGGTTCCAACTCAATTTGATGATTATCTATCCCCAGCTAAAAAAAATCTGCAGAAAATGTCTTTTTTTGAAGATTTCTTAAAGATTTCTGCAGATTTTTTGAAGACAGAAAAAATCTGCATTTTTTCTTCAAATTAATCTGCAGAAAATGTTCTTCTTATATTTTTCTCTAAATATTCTGCAGATTTTTTGAAGACAAAAAAAAAATCTACATTTTTTCTTCAAATTAATCTGCAGAAAATTTTCTTCTTATATTTTCTCTAAATATTCTGCAGATTTTTTGAAGACAAAAAAAATCTGCATTTTTTTCTTCAAATTAATTTGCAGAAAATTTTCTTATTTCATTTTTCTCTAAATATTCTGCAGATTTTTTGGAAAAAATGCATTAATGCATAAAAAATGCATAATTAAATTGAAGAAAAAATGCAGATTTTTTTTCTTCAATTTAATCTGCAAAAAAATTTCTTATTATATTTTTCTCTAAATATTCTGCAGATTTTATAAGACAACAAAATATCTGCATTTTTTCTTCAATTTAATCTGCATAAAATCTGCAAAAAATTTATTTATATTTTTTTCTTTAAATATCCTATAGATTTTGTAAGACTTTGCATTTTGTCTTTATTTTAATTTGCAGTTATTTAGCATATTTTCGCAAAATCTTTAAACTCGACCAATATCTGTTGATTTTTTGAAGATTTAACTTCAATTACATAATATCTGCATTTCTCTAAATACATATTTTGCACCATATTCTCTAATATTGCAGCTCTATTTTCCAATGGATATAAAACAAAATTAGAATGTAATTATCATTATTGTTTAATTCTACAGCAGAAAGGAGTTTCAAAAAATTTCTCAATGGATAAATGTCTTAGGACTAAATTTTTTAAATATGCCACTGAAAAAATGAATTCTAAATTAATCTTTAAAATAAATATTTGAGGTTTTACCATTTTAAACTTTTACCCCATAATTGAATTAATTTCCAATTAGTTTTCCAACTGTCTTTCTGACCAGATATTTTCCTCGAAAAAGAAAGGAAAAGTGGAGCTTTCGCCCTTTGGATGGAGAGAAGGCTTCCCAGAAATACAGAAGGTGAAAATGAATTTATTGAAACTGAGAATCTAAATTATTGAACAAAAATATTACTAATCTCATCTGTTACACATCTCTACGACTTTTGAAACAAATAATCTAACCTTGGTTGATTTTTACACAACTAGATGGCGCCATGAGAGCCATGGTGAGGTTATAACTTAAATAGATTAATTTATCCCCACCTCGCGTATGCCGACGTGGCCGTGTGGTTAGGGCAACTGCCTGTAACGCGCCTGCTTATAGGATCGTGGGTTCGAATCCCAGACAAGAGCTTTAAGTTTCGTCACACTCCAAATCGTTTAAGTAAGTTTATTCATAAATTAAATTAATAATAATTGAAATTAATAATTAAACCTTGGATGTGTGGAAAAATCTGCAGGTAATTGGAACATATTTTTTTTCTGCAGAAAATCTGAAGGTATTTAACATAGTTTTCTTCAGATATTCTGCATTTTTTTTCTGCAGAAAATCTGAAGAAAACATGTTCCAAATACCTTCAGATTTTCTGCAGATTTTTTTTAGCTGGGTCGCCATTTTAATTAAAATCCCCCCCCCCTCAATCTGCATGAGCAGAGAGTTTATAAACTCATTTCGTGCTTTTTAACATTAGTTACAATAGAACCATATTATCCTCAAACTTTTACCTTTCTCAACTGATTGTCCCTCTTTCTATTCATGTTTTAATGAATCCCCCCAATTAAAAGCTAATTAAAACGGCTATAACTTCTGTAGTTTTGCAAATAAAAAATAAGAATCAGCACAGTTTCATTAACTATCATAAACACCACGGTTCCGTTCATATTTTTTAATCTTCAAAATTTTTTTTGTATTTTTATCCTATTTACGGAAATTTTCTTCCGCTATTTTAAGCCTTTTTCTCTTTTTTACACTTGGGCTATGGTAAAAAAGCAGATTTCATAGAACATGCTAAGATTTCTAGTTTAAAAGTAGTCCTGGTGCTCTAACTCAATTTCATGACCATCTGCCGTCATTTTAATTAAAATCCTCCCACCTGCAATCTGCATGAACAAAGAGTTTCGCAACTCATTCCGTGACTTTTTAATATTAGCCACCACAGTGCCAGATTATCCCCGAAATCTCACCTTTCTCAACTGATCGGCTCTCTTTCTATTCATATTTTAATTATTCACCCAATTAAAAGTTTATTAAAATGGTTATAACACCTGGATTTTTGAAACTATAGAGTGAAACATTTCAAGTTATGCTCACCATCCTAATATGTTCTGATTCACTACAGTTGCATACTGAAAAGTTGAAAAGCTTTATTTATAGCTTTGTTCGGTCTGATTCGAACATAGGAAATTTACACTCTCTTTTAGATAAGCGTTGTTGTTTTTGACACGGTAGCATTTCCAATGTATTTTATTTGTAAATTTACAATCATTAGTCATCCTTCAGATCCGTATATCTTAATTAGTTATGAAGGTTTGTTGGAGTTCACAAGCTTACATAACCTCAGAAATATAGCTGAAAATAAATCCGGTTTATAACAGGATAAAAATTTTCCATCAAATTAATGAACTGCAGGTTGTATCATGTGATATATATCCGGGAAAAAGGTCAATTAAAAAATTGTAGAGCGTCTTCGATTTAGTACAAAAAGATACCTTGTACACATTAATACGAAGAAATGAACGTTTAAAGTGCGCATTTGTTTGTTCTCGATTTCCGAAACTGTGGCGTCTCTAAACGGGTTAAATCGAGAAAAAACAATTAGTTATCACAATATATCTTTATTTTCGGTGTTCAAAGTGCTCTCCGTCATCTACAACGCAGATTTGAGTCCTTGTTTAAATTTCAATTTGCACACGTTTTAGCATATAGTTGGTGCGCAAACACAAGTAACAGTAATAGGTCCTGCAATGTTGGCGGAAAGGTCCATACACCTGCTGTTTGAGTTATTTCCACAAGAAAAAGTATAATGGGGTCATTTTTTGCCCGAAAAATAACATTTTCTCCTTTTATTCGTGTCATATGACGTCAAAATTTCCGAAAATGCGAGGAAACAAATGCTCATTTTACACGTTTTGGTTTTAGCATTAATGCACTCAAGGTGTCTTTTCGTACTAAATCGAACACGCTCTACAATTTTGTAACTGACTTTTTCCCCGTATCTTGTACCGTTTTTGAGATAGGGCCGCTAATTTCAAAATTTGACGATAGATGGCGTTGTAAGTTGTCTCATCGAGTAGCGCATAGCCTTTTTCCTATACCTACACACCAACTTTATGGCCTAAGCTGTCACCGTTTAGAAGTTAAGGGGGGGTGTAACGGATATAAGTGGGAAACCTGTATAATGTTATTCCTTTAAGTGAAGTGTAGAGGCAGTCGAAGAAGATTGCAGTCGTTAAAGTCCAAAACAATTTATTGCATTTCGAAAATGGGCACAATTAAATTAGTTATAGAGTACTCAATAATAAATTAAATTTATAAAAGATTATGGAAATATTAAAGCCATGGCCATGAGTACAGAATTACGCCTAAAACGGAGTGAGTTGCTTAGTGCGTTACATAATTACAAAAGAGGAGGTTACACAGACGCGGCGAGTTTTTATAATACCGAAAGGGGAAAAGTACCGAAGTTGAGACTCAAATATAGTGCGACTCTAGTTAAAGTAGGAGTGCTGTTTTAAGTAGAAGTAATTCGTTCTTAATTAAAATTCAACTGTCGTTAAAAAGGATGTATTTTAAAGATGAGAAAATAAGAATTTATTTTAAAGATGGGAAAATTTCTAAGTCATTACATATATATATAAACTTTTGAATATTCAGAACTCAGCATCTTAGAATCCGTCAAAAAAATATTTACTTCTCAGTTTCTGTTGGAAGAAATAAACTTTCCACCTGGCATTACAATAATTTACACAACAGTTGTCTGAACTTCAATTTTACAACTGGATACATCCTTTACATCTGGAATTTTACATTTTGAAATGAATTCTGGAAGTT
>BGPR01053456.1:0-10400 GCA_013235015.1 Araneus ventricosus | reverse complement strand
AAGGAAAAATTTTACCGTTGTGCTTTTATTCCTCGTTATCTAAGTCATCATAAAATCGGAATTTTTCTTGAAATACATCGCCATCATTGTAGAATCCATTCTTGGCAAATTATCCGATTTACCTTGTACAAAACCAATATGCATTGTTAAATTGAGCGTTGAATAGTAGAAAAGCCAAAAACTTCACTTTTAAAATGTTAGCTGGTACAAACGCTTTGATTCAAAGCAGGGCACAAAAGTAGCGAAAGAGAAGTATGCGAAGGATAGCAACTTTGACGTCAAAATCTACTCGGCCAATGAGAGTGCGTTTCGGATTGCATCACGATTCCTGCTATTTCAGGGCATCTCTGGCTCTCAATATTTAAATAAATAAATTTTTATGGAAAATTTCACTTGCATATTTGAAATTAGAATGATTTTTTCTACAAATGCGGATGGCTTTCACGTGTTTTTAAAAAATGTTGAAGTTCCCCATTGTTATTGTTTCGATATTTTCTATTTTAAGGACACACATTTCAAAATAAAATGGCATTTATTCAGAAAGCAAGAAGTACCACACACACATTTCCATTTTAAAATGAAACAAATTTGATCGACATTGCGATTTTGACATACTTCTTATCAAATGATAATATGATGCAAGGCAATATTTAAATCCCGCCCAAGTCGAAGGCACACTTTAAGCAGATGAGCTGTTACGAAGCAGCCCAGCAAGTTTTCCAACAAGGCCCCATAGGAAAATACAGACAGCGAAAAGAGCAAACACCGAGGATAACTAGCTGGCTCTTTCACATCAAGGTCCTCGGAGTGCAGAGCTGTTATGAAGCAGCCCATCTGTCAAGAAGTCCCCATAGGAAAATACAGACAGCCAAAAGGACAAAAACCGAGATAAGTAGCTGGCTCTTTCACACCAAGGCCCTCGGAGTGTCAAATAGAAAAATGTCAAAAACAGTAAAACTAAAGATATACTCTGACCCACCCAACGGACCAAGTGTCATCAACCTAACCGCCTTCCTCAAGAAGAGAATTTAGGCAAAACATGCCGAAAGAATAACTTATGAAATGCAAAAAATAATCTGTAGAAGAGAATAACAAAAAGAGAAAATAAAACGAAAGTAAATATAAAAATTAAATGAAGTAAAAAGAAATTAAATAATAATTTAGCATGTAATGAAGTAAGAAGAAAATGTTAGGTATCATCTAGTTCCTTTGTCAAGATTTGCTCCACAATCTGAATGACAAAGTTCCCAACAAGCTGCGATTTCAGTAAAGTTTTCTGTCCACCAGGAGGCCACAATTTACGTTAATTTTTTCAAAGCTCACACTTTTTGAAGACAGGATACAAACGGATTCAGATCTGCGATCGTTTGATTCTAGTTCGAATTCAGTGAAATATTTTTTCAGCATGTTATTGATTTATTAGAAACAATTAGTTTATTGTGAAATTACATGATATTTTTTTCTTCATGTCTGTAAGAGAATATCAATCGTGTTCCCTGACGCATATGTCAAGATAACTGATTTTAGAAAAACATGTAAAAGGAGAGCGTAAAGTAATGCAATTCATTTATAAAGATGAATAATCTTTCGGCTTTTTTGCTCTGTATCAGGCTTTGACGCCAACAAATCCAATATACAGAGTGTCCGAAATGTACCTTTATACTATGAAAAATAATTAAAAATAAACAAACAATGATATGCACAAACGGTTTTCTTATGTTCCATAAAGAAAATATCAAAGTTCTTTTTAATGAAGTGTAAACTAGATGGCCTTCCGTCAATGTTCTGCAACATTTTCATTTCAAAATGGCTTCGCCGCAAGAACAAGCGCAAGTTGTAGCGTGGCTTATCGAATTTAAATCTGCAACTCAGGTACAGCGTAAATATCGAACTAAGTCCACTTTCAAGACCATAATTTATGAATGGCATAAAAGATTTATGACGATATGTTACGTATTGCCAGAACAAAATCTCCGCCCTAACAAAAGCTTCGAGGATCTCAAACGAATTCAAGAAACTTTTCGGCGTAGTCCTCGTAAATTGATTCGCAGCGCTTTCCAGAATTTACAAATCGTGGAACAAAACATTGTAAAAAAATAACATTACATAAAAAACTGTAAGCGCATACCATTGTTTGTTTATTTTCAATTATATTTAAAAGTGTAAAGATACATTTCGGACACCTTGTACACCATTACCAAAAGTTTCAAAGCTAAAATTACCTGCTTTAGTAGGAGATAAATTTTACTCTCATGCGCGATAATATCTAAACAATGAGAACTATTATTACATAAATATTAATTTAGGATTCCATTTCACTGAGATGACTTCAATTAACTGTATATTTCCTGACGGTACTTAATAGTATTATTTTAGTGACGCTTATATCTTCGTAATTTGACCATTTTCCCTCACAGTATTTACATGAACACGAGGAATGTAGTTCCGACATTTAGCTGTAGATGGCAGATAAAATCAAAATTTAATTTTTTTAATTATTATTCCTGGAGCTATTCTGCATTAAAAAGTATCTACTCCAGTAGAGCACAAAGATATTGTACAATATTGAACGATAATGAACAATATTTGCAGTATTGTATAATATTGTACAATATCATATAATATTATACAATATAGAACAATATTGTACAATATCGGGAAACATGCTGTGCTACCTGGGTAATTATGCGAAAATAAAATTGAAAATTTGCTGATAGGTTAATTCGGTAATTAAAGGGTTAAAACAGCGTACCGTATTTTCGGGAAAAATAATAAAAAAATTTAATTTGGAAAAAATTATAAACTCTTTTCTTTGCGAATGCATTGAATACAGGTAGAGAAAACTAAAAGTTATGTGCACATGCTGAATTGTTTATTCAGAAATTGAACAAAATTACATACATACTTTTCTGAATGCATATGGGTTTTGTTTATAAATCGGATATGTGGATTTTAAAAAAGGTTAAAACTTAATTATCTCTGAGTAAAATTGAATTGAAATTCGAAGGCATAAAATAAAAGCCACCCAAATAACTGAAAAGAAATATCTCAACCTTTTTTCTGACGTTTTTTTATTATCAATTCTTATGATCTATATCGATCGACATTTACATTTAAATACAGTTGTCACCTTTCTCATTCGTTATGATGGCAAAATATCTTGCTAGCAGAAGTATAAAAATTGTTCAACAAGTCGTGAAAATCATAATCTCTGAGAAAACGGTGATTGAGTCAGTTCGAAACGATAAAATATTATATCGTCCGTATATTGTCAACAGTTATAAACTCAAAAGAAATAAAATTTAACGTATTCTTGTTGTTTTAAAGTGTCAGCTCTTATATCAGGAAAAATCACACATATCAATATATTGTCAATATATAATATGCAGGGTTCCCACTTATATACGTTACACTCCCTTAACTTCTTAACGGTGACAGCTTAGGCCATAAAGTTGGTATCTAGGTACAGCAAAAAGGCTATGCGCTACTCGATGATACAACTTACAACTCTATCTATCGGCAAATTTTGGAATTAGAGGCCCTATCTCGTAAACGGTAAAAGATACGAAAAATGTCAAACAGAAAGTTGTAGACCACTCTCGATTTATTCCGAAAAGATACCTTCCGCACATTAATACTCAAAACAGAATGCAAAAATGAACATTTGTTTAGTCACGATTTCGAAAATTGTAATGTCATGAAGAGTGGAAGAAAGAAACCGAGACACGTTCCTGTCTTCTGGATCATTTATTTATATTGCTCAAAATGTTCTCCGTTAGCCGCTATACACATTTGCAGTCTGGACTGGATTTCTCGCTTCGCTCGCGTTTCACTACGCCATAGTGTTGAAAATCACAATCAAACAAATGTTCACTTTTTCATTCTGTTTTGAGTATTAATGTGCGCAAGGTATCTTTTCGTACTAAATCGAAGGTGCTCTACAGCTTTCTAATTTACTTTTTTCTCGTATCTTTCACCGTTTACGAGACAGGACTGCTAATTCCAAAAATTGCCGATAAATGGCGTTGTAAGTTGTCTCATCGAGTAGCGCATAGCCTTTTTGCTATACCTAGACACCAACTTTATGGCTTAAGCTGTCTCCGTTTAGAAGTTAAGGGGGATGTAACGGATATAAGTGGGAACCCTGTATACTGCATACATATGATACGGTTTTCTGTTATGGAGATGACAGTAGTTTAACAAGAAAAAATTAAATCATGTACCTTCTGACTTTGTTATTTATGGCAATATACCGACGATATAGAGAAAGCTTAAAGTTTGTTAAGAATTCGAAATGTTATTTCAACTAGAAAGGTTATTTATTAGAAAAGCTTCTGCCAAGAATATTTTATAATTTTAGCTCGGATACAAAGAAAAATGGGGTTTTTGCATTTCCTATAAATAAAATTCGTCGTTTTCTACTGAAACAGTTTACTATGCTTCTGTATTGTAAGAAATAGTCTTGATTCGATATAGCAATAATAATTTATTGAATTTGCATCTATATCATGATTTTATAATGACGAATGCCGAAAGTATTTGAGAATGGTTTAGGCTAGCACCTTAAATCACAGAACATATTATTAAAAAATACGACTATGTTGTGGCATGTTATGGTGGTATTTAAGTCATAAAATAAACTCCGTTGCAATAAATCTAGATTAAATATTTAATTACACTTACGTACTGCAGGATTACTAATTTAATTACACTTATATACATTAACTACTTTCGGTCATTAGGGCTTCAATGTTCAACTTTAAAGTAAGCCGTTTCTAATAAGGCAATTAACATTACTTTTCCAGCAGTTTGGAGAGGAGGAGCTAGGGTATAGCTGCGGTACATAGCAGTGACTCAAAAGGTTGGAAACAAAATGTCTAAACTGTTAAGTTTATTCATGGGAACACATTTTCAGAACACAAAGGGTTCTGATGGTTAGGTCAAAGTTTTTATTCTTTCAACATTTGTTGCTAAATTTAAGCGACTAAGTAACATGATAATTGAAAGTTGATAGAGTAAAATCTTTTATTGCATCTGATAAGGTATCAAACCTAAGAAGATAATTAAATGAAAAAAAAATCATGAACACAAAATTGTAGAGGGATTATTTTCAAGCCATTCATTTGTAATTTAGATTTAAAGTGTATCTTTCCTGCATCTGTCAACGTTGTTGTCATTCCATGATTGTATTAATGAATCATCGCGATATGATTACTTTCGGTAAGCAATTCGGATGTAAAAGCAGTGCTAATAACGTAAAATTAATTATGTATAGTTTAAATCATATTTATTGTAACCAAACAATCATACCTAAACGCCAAATAAATAGGCAGCGAAAAGCAAACACTCAACGAAAAAAAATTTCTAGATATTAAGCGACATCAAAGGAAAATCAAAACAAAGATATCTACATAAATAACACGTGAAATGTATTGTTACGAACATGGAAAGTCGCTTCCCAGTACTGTTAGTGTTATGCTTGGGTAGAGAGCTCTACAGGGGTACGTATGGGAATGCAGGGACGATATATCAACCCCACTTCTGACACAAATGTTACTAAAAATCTTTCGGTGTAAGTACGGTGAAAATAGCCCAACAAACAGGTAACGGGGAATAACAATTTATTCACTAATATTCTGGAAAACAAGAAACGAAGGTAACAGGAAATAAAGCACTTGCCTATAATAGAAACACAAACACACAGCAATTCGCTAATAAGTACAACAACAGCACCTTCAATACCGCTCGGCGTATAACAGCTTACTAGCTAGCACAGAGGATAAGACTCCGAATACGTTCGCACTCCAAAGGCGATACCAGTCAATCAACATGTTCAAAGTCGATCAATACACCACACACTACACTGTGATCCAAGCACGGTCCTTTCGTAATCTCCCCGACAGGCCGTGACGTCACATGGAATCATCTGGATCAATCCGGATCTCGGTCCCTAACAGAGATATCAAGAAATTCCAGCATCTTTTAGGTCCACATTTCGTCGACAAATTTGTCGTCAAGTCACCAAAATGGTCGCCAAATTCGTCGCCAAGGTCAGGGGTCGATAGCTACATTCCGCCGGTGTTCCCATACATACCACTGTAGAACTCTCTTCCTAACCATAAGACTAACATTGCTGGGAAGCGACTTTCCATGTTCGTAACACTATTTTAATCATGCTTTGTGAGGTTCCATACAATGCATAGATAGAATTTTTATCAGTTATTAGCAATCCCGATATAATTAAATAAAATGCCTTCTCACGAAACTCTTCAGATTCGTTTAAAGATTCTATCCAAACTAACGATTATTATCCTTCTCTCCTTCTTTATTATTCTTTTCTCTCTCTCTCTCCCACAATAAACGATAAACCAGACTCTTTAGTTTCACAGACATTCACTCAATACACTTTCATCAATTTAGTATCTCTTTAACGATTGTTTTAGCGAGCAGATATGAGCTTCAGCGATAATAAAGAGGGAGGACGTAATGAATGCGTCACTGTCTGGCAAAGACAAGCTGACGATGGAGGAGATTGTTCCAATCCTCAATCATCCGGCTCCGGTGACATGGAAATTAAAGACGGAAGATCCAGCCGGAAGGGACTTTTATTGACAATATGTCAGCTCCGGAGGACTTGGTTCCAGGAAGTTAAATTGCATAAAGAATGAGCAGGGCTTCTCATGAATTCTAAAAAAGACTTCGGAAGTATTTCAAATGGTTGTTTCGCCAAACAAATTTTTAAATGAGTTTTCAAATTATGATTGATCTGTAACAATGTCTTCATTTTGATGTAGTTTAAAATATAAACGTGAAAAAAGTGCGGCTTTTTAAATATGTGTGCTCTTGCTTTATAATAAAAAATACCTCGAAGATTCAGCTTCTTTCTTTTCATTTTTTCAAGTGTTGGGAATTATATTGTGTATTTTTCTCACGTTTTTCTACATACAATTGTTAATTGAGCCTTTAGAGTGGAAATGTGCACGATGACTGAATATGTTTGTTATGCGATTTATTCGCAATACTATTGTACATTTTTAGAAGGAAGGGTGAAAGTTTAAAACAAACGATAAACATTTGGGCTGTGGGTTACTTCAAATTAATAGATCAAACAGACTTTACAGTTTTACTAAAACAGGCATTTAAAAAATATTAATATATTTCCTGTAAGGGGAATTCAAATATCTTCAGGACAACATATGCATTGAATAATGATGGCAGATACACAATAGTCTAAGTATTTCAGGTTACTTGATAGCATTTCAACATAAATCCTCTTTGCTTATGATTTTTAAGTCCAAACTTCACTACGCAACAGAAAGTAATTTTTTTAATATATTTTACCTGAAATTGCTTTTTCTGCAAAATTAATTTTTTTATACAACACTGTCTCAATAATTTAATCGCGAATAAATATAGATCCGAATGTCATCCGTGATAGAGAAGAATTAAAGTGGTGAATGAAAATGGAAAACAATTGATTTTTTCCCTTCATTCCTTATTTCAGTACATTTTTTACTTTTCTACGTTCCATACTATTGTAAAGTTTCAATTAAAAATCATAAAAATTTTATAAATCACGCATCATTGTACTAAATTGTAGAAAATAGTTTTTATCAAAAATCAGGAGGTCAGAGCAAAATTAATATTAATTAACCGAGCATTAATTTTTTAAGACATATGAATGCTCTATTTCGAGTATTTGTTCTAGAATATTGATTTCGGAATTTTTTTTAGTATAAGAACAGATTTTTTTAGTCATAACTCTGCTCAAAATGTAGCTCCATTGTGTGTGAAGTCATAAGATTTTTTTTAAATCAATGCTATAAACATTTAATTTTATTTCTATTTCAGAATTTTTTTAATTACAGATATTTGTAAGTACTTCTTCTTTTAGAATCATTGTATTTTAAATGTCTGCGTTCTTCTTTGAATTTTTTGCGTATGTCTTTACAGAATCAATAATGAAAGTAGAAAAAATATAAAAAAATATAATAAGATTATTAATATTTATCATTGTCTATAATATATTCTCTCTATATAACATTCTTCTGCATAGAACTTCAGTTAATTTTCTAGAAAATGATAAATTATTAAAAGTGTATGGACTGAAATAATTTTCTAGTTTCACAATCTTTTCAAAAATAGGATATTCTTAGAATGTACTAATAATTGAATGATATAATTTTCTTATATTCTGACATTTCATTTCAAAGAGATATTGCATACTTGGTATATTTTCATATTTTGTGATTGAAGCAAACAAAGCATCTTTATCATTTTTCAGAAACTTGAGACTATTTTAATAGAAAAGAAAGGTTTTATTTTTCATTGACAAATTTTGATGTTGAGAGAAAAGTTTGGTATAAAATTCATAACAAGTTTTTATAACTATTTTTAAATCACCACTGTAATTTCTAATTACGAAAAAATTAAATTGATTTCAGTATAGAAATGATGTACGACAATTAATATAAGAAGTGTTAAACAATTTTATTTTTAAATAATACTAGAAATTCCAACTTGAATTAGCAATTTAATGTGATTATTGCCGATAAGCCTTTCAGGAAAAAATACGCAAGCTGTGGAAATAAAATAATCATTTCAAAACCTTATGCTTTCCCATGGCAGTTGTCAACACTATTATTGTCCAAAGATTCAAGAGTTTTTTTTCCACAATATTTTTTGACATGTCTATCATTCAGTGATTTTTTCATGATTTTACCTAGGCATTATCATGATTAGCTTTAATTAGTTTTTAACTATTTGACCTGTGTGAAAGCCTTATTCCTCCAAAAAATATGCTTTCGTGTCCTGAAATGTGTTACAATGCTGCTCTAAATTGTCAGGAAATAGTTTCAAACCTCAATAAAGTTAATTAATTCTCCTACATAAGATGCAACATATTTTTGTGTGCTTTTCATAGTAAAAGTTTTTGTGCTGTTTTTATTTAAAATACTTTCTTGCATTCTTTTAGTTTTGGATTTTAATTAAGCGAAGGATTATTTTAACGAGCGAACTGAAGAAGGAAAGATAATGAGATATTTAAGTTATTGCAGAAGAATTTGTGAAGCATACTTGTTCTCATGAGGAATGTTACCAAGCGGCTATTGATAGGCTTTGTAACCTTTTGTTATTTTGTTTTTTTTTGCTTATCCTAAATTTTAATGAAGGCTTTTGTGTTTAATTTTTTCCATAATAACTATTTTGGCGTTCATTACCAATCATTCTCTGAACTTTATAATTATTAATAGTTAAAAGTCTTAGCCTTATCCTAAATATAAAAGCGCCTTAACCTACTGGCTTTGCAAGAAGGTGATTTTTTTTCAGTTATTGATTCTGAATTAATTATTTAGTCAGCTTTCCCAGCCAAACATTACTGAAACTGATTAAATAAAAAATAAAACTAATCTTTATTGAAATCCATCGGTTTCTCCGCTAAGGACGTTCTTTGAAAGCAGCAAAAAAACATTTTTATATTTAAATAAAACGGAATAGTAATTAAATTTGCGTAATCTGAATTTAGTCTATTGGCATTGTATTTATTAAATACACTTCCGAAACTGCATATTTATCTAATAATCTTTAAATGATTTAAGTTCTTATATAGGATTCAACGAACAAACTGGATTCTCAGTGTTTCTAGAAAAACCTCTCAACATTAATCTCTAAAATGTCGCTAACCCAGCTTCCGAAACATAACATCTTAAACGCAGTTAAGTGTACAATATCGAAAGGGAGTCAATTTCCAAATAATGGAACCTTTATTTTCAATTTTATATTTATGTTCCATTCGAATTACATATTTATCAGCAATCCTCAAAGGTAATATTTCTCATCAGAAGTTTAATGAATTTCATAAGCTCTTCCTTCTGAATGAATATTTACCGAGGCGATAATTTGGCGGCATTTAGACTTCATTATCTTTGGGGATCGCCAAATCACCTCTTAATTTCGCGCTGCTGAAGGCAGATAGATATTTAAATAGGTTCTCATTGAAACATAAGTCTTGGTAAGGATTATGAAGTGATTATTCTCTTCAGTTGGGCTTTTAATGCCTCATGTGGTATTGTATTCGAATAAATATACTGAGACTGTGTTAATATTTTGAAAATTTCAATTTTAATAAGTAATAAAATATTTATGATTTACTGTTATCAGATGTAATGAAAATAATACATTTTTATAATAAATCGAATAACTTAAATGCCTTTCAGGATAGTTATTTTTAAAATATCAAGTGTTCCTTTGTTCCATATCAAGTTTATTTGTTATAGTAAAACGTCTTTCAGCTCTAGTATAATAGGCCTTCAACTGCCGACAACACTCATTCGTTCGCAAGTTAATTATCTATTCATCTGAAATCTCTTGTGGCTTCTGTATTATTGAATGAAATAAATTTG
>BGPR01053455.1:0-10400 GCA_013235015.1 Araneus ventricosus | reverse complement strand
AACTTCCAGAATTCATTTCAAAATGTAAAATTCCAGATGTAAAGGATGTATCCAGTTGTAAAATTGAAGTTCAGACAACTGTTGTGTAAATTATTGTAATGCCAGGTGGAAAGTTTATTTCTTCCAACAGAAACTGAGAAGTAAATATTTTTTTGACGGATTCTAAGATGCTGAGTTCTGAATATTCAAAAGTTTATATATATATGTAATGACTTAGAAATTTTCCCATCTTTAAAATAAATTCTTATTTTCTCATCTTTAAAATACATCCTTTTTAACGACAGTTGAATTTTAATTAAGAACGAATTACTTCTACTTAAAACAGCACTCCTACTTTAACTAGAGTCGCACTATATTTGAGTCTCAACTTCGGTACTTTTCCCCTTTCGGTATTATAAAAACTCGCCGCGTCTGTGTAACCTCCTCTTTTGTAATTATGTAACGCACTAAGCAACTCACTCCGTTTTAGGCGTAATTCTGTACTCATGGCCATGGCTTTAATATTTCCATAATCTTTTATAAATTTAATTTATTATTGAGTACTCTATAACTAATTTAATTGTGCCCATTTTCGAAATGCAATAAATTGTTTTGGACTTTAACGACTGCAATCTTCTTCGACTGCCTCTACACTTCACTTAAAGGAATAACATTATACAGGTTTCCCACTTATATCCGTTACACCCCCCCTTAACTTCTAAACGGTGACAGCTTAGGCCATAAAGTTGGTGTGTAGGTATAGGAAAAAGGCTATGCGCTACTCGATGAGACAACTTACAACGCCATCTATCGTCAAATTTTGAAATTAGCGGCCCTATCTCAAAAACGGTACAAGATACGGGGAAAAAGTCAGTTACAAAATTGTAGAGCGTGTTCGATTTAGTACGAAAAGACACCTTGAGTGCATTAATGCTAAAACCAAAACGTGTAAAATGAGCATTTGTTTCCTCGCATTTTCGGAAATTTTGACGTCATATGACACGAATAAAAGGAGAAAATGTTATTTTTCGGGCAAAAAATGACCCCATTATACTTTTTCTTGTGGAAATAACTCAAACAGCAGGTGTATGGACCTTTCCGCCAACATTGCAGGACCTATTACTGTTACTTGTGTTTGCGCACCAACTATATGCTAAAACGTGTGCAAATTGAAATTTAAACAAGGACTCAAATCTGCGTTGTAGATGACGGAGAGCACTTTGAACACCGAAAATAAAGATATATTGTGATAACTAATTGTTTTTTCTCGATTTAACCCGTTTAGAGACGCCACAGTTTCGGAAATCGAGAACAAACAAATGCGCACTTTAAACGTTCATTTCTTCGTATTAATGTGTACAAGGTATCTTTTTGTACTAAATCGAAGACGCTCTACAATTTTTTAATTGACCTTTTTCCCGGATATATATCACATGATACAACCTGCAGTTCATTAATTTGATGGAAAATTTTTATCCTGTTATAAACCGGATTTATTTTCAGCTATATTTCTGAGGTTATGTAAGCTTGTGAACTCCAACAAACCTTCATAACTAATTAAGATATACGGATCTGAAGGATGACTAATGATTGTAAATTTACAAATAAAATACATTGGAAATGCTACCGTGTCAAAAACAACAACGCTTATCTAAAAGAGAGTGTAAATTTCCTATGTTCGAATCAGACCGAACAAAGCTATAAATAAAGCTTTTCAACTTTTCAGTATGCAACTGTAGTGAATCAGAACATATTAGGATGGTGAGCATAACTTGAAATGTTTCACTCTATAGTTTCAAAAATCCAGGTGTTATAACCATTTTAATAAACTTTTAATTGGGTGAATAATTAAAATATGAATAGAAAGAGAGCCGATCAGTTGAGAAAGGTGAGATTTCGGGGATAATCTGGCACTGTGGTGGCTAATATTAAAAAGTCACGGAATGAGTTGCGAAACTCTTTGTTCATGCAGATTGCAGGTGGGAGGATTTTAATTAAAATGACGGCAGATGGTCATGAAATTGAGTTAGAGCACCAGGACTACTTTTAAACTAGAAATCTTAGCATGTTCTATGAAATCTGCTTTTTTACCATAGCCCAAGTGTAAAAAAGAGAAAAAGGCTTAAAATAGCGGAAGAAAATTTCCGTAAATAGGATAAAAATACAAAAAAAATTTTGAAGATTAAAAAATATGAACGGAACCGTGGTGTTTATGATAGTTAATGAAACTGTGCTGATTCTTATTTTTTATTTGCAAAACTACAGAAGTTATAGCCGTTTTAATTAGCTTTTAATTGGGGGGATTCATTAAAACATGAATAGAAAGAGGGACAATCAGTTGAGAAAGGTAAAAGTTTGAGGATAATATGGTTCTATTGTAACTAATGTTAAAAAGCACGAAATGAGTTTATAAACTCTCTGCTCATGCAGATTGAGGGGGGGGGGATTTTAATTAAAATGGCGACCCAGCTAAAAAAAATCTGCAGAAAATCTGAAGGTATTTGGAACATGTTTTCTTCAGATTTTCTGCAGAAAAAAAATGCAGAATATCTGAAGAAAACTATGTTAAATACCTTCAGATTTTCTGCAGAAAAAAAATATGTTCCAATTACCTGCAGATTTTTCCACACATCCAAGGTTTAATTATTAATTTCAATTATTATTAATTTAATTTATGAATAAACTTACTTAAACGATTTGGAGTGTGACGAAACTTAAAGCTCTTGTCTGGGATTCGAACCCACGATCCTATAAGCAGGCGCGTTACAGGCAGTTGCCCTAACCACACGGCCACGTCGGCATACGCGAGGTGGGGATAAATTAATCTATTTAAGTTATAACCTCACCATGGCTCTCATGGCGCCATCTAGTTGTGTAAAAATCAACCAAGGTTAGATTATTTGTTTCAAAAGTCGTAGAGATGTGTAACAGATGAGATTAGTAATATTTTTGTTCAATAATTTAGATTCTCAGTTTCAATAAATTCATTTTCACCTTCTGTATTTCTGGGAAGCCTTCTCTCCATCCAAAGGGCGAAAGCTCCACTTTTCCTTTCTTTTTCGAGGAAAATATCTGGTCAGAAAGACAGTTGGAAAACTAATTGGAAATTAATTCAATTATGGGGTAAAAGTTTAAAATGGTAAAACCTCAAATATTTATTTTAAAGATTAATTTAGAATTCATTTTTTCAGTGGCATATTTAAAAAATTTAGTCCTAAGACATTTATCCATTGAGAAATTTTTTGAAACTCCTTTCTGCTGTAGAATTAAACAATAATGATAATTACATTCTAATTTTGTTTTATATCCATTGGAAAATAGAGCTGCAATATTAGAGAATATGGTGCAAAATATGTATTTAGAGAAATGCAGATATTATGTAATTGAAGTTAAATCTTCAAAAAATCAACAGATATTGGTCGAGTTTAAAGATTTTGCGAAAATATGCTAAATAACTGCAAATTAAAATAAAGACAAAATGCAAAGTCTTACAAAATCTATAGGATATTTAAAGAAAAAAATATAAATAAATTTTTTGCAGATTTTATGCAGATTAAATTGAAGAAAAAATGCAGATATTTTGTTGTCTTATAAAATCTGCAGAATATTTAGAGAAAAATATAATAAGAAATTTTTTTGCAGATTAAATTGAAGAAAAAAAATCTGCATTTTTTCTTCAATTTAATTATGCATTTTTTATGCATTAATGCATTTTTTCCAAAAAATCTGCAGAATATTTAGAGAAAAATGAAATAAGAAAATTTTCTGCAAATTAATTTGAAGAAAAAAATGCAGATTTTTTTTGTCTTCAAAAAATCTGCAGAATATTTAGAGAAAATATAAGAAGAAAATTTTCTGCAGATTAATTTGAAGAAAAAATGTAGATTTTTTTTTTGTCTTCAAAAAATCTGCAGAATATTTAGAGAAAAATATAAGAAGAACATTTTCTGCAGATTAATTTGAAGAAAAAATGCAGATTTTTTCTGTCTTCAAAAAATCTGCAGAAATCTTTAAGAAATCTTCAAAAAAAGACATTTTCTGCAGATTTTTTTTAGCTGGGGATAGATAATCATCAAATTGAGTTGGAACCTCAGGTCCACTTTTAAATTAAAAGAAGGGAAAAAGTCTAACATACGAATATTTAAAATAATATCTTTCTTCCTTCGATATAAAATTTAAACTTTTGTCTTTGTTTTGCGATTTCTGTAATATTAAAACTATCATCATGTGGAAATTATCTTCCATGTCACACATTATTCCTTTGAATTTTTTAAATGCCGCTGTTTGTTAGATTCTTTTGCCAAAGATTTGACTGGGGAATAAAAATATTGACAACAATATGCTAAAATCTTTTTAATTTTATTTGGCCTTATCCAATGTTATACATAATTTAGATGTTGAGTTAACTGTTATACAGGGTTACACAAAAAGTTCCGCACAAATTCGAACTTTTATTTTAAAAAAAGAATGCAGTTATGAACAGGAACAACTCAAAAAGACAATCCATAATCTTGGATTTCATCCAACTTTTTTAGATTATCTAGTAGAAAAATACTAAAATTTCAAATTACAATTAATTTAACAATTTAAAGAGCGTAATATTCCCTGCAAATACACTCTTTTATCGTTCTAGCTTTAATAGTTTCCGAGATAATGGGTCTCAAATTTGCTACCATCTTCGATTTTATCCCCACGCTTCTTACTTCCTTTCGATCCCATCAGGTCCGTCCAAATTCCATTTATTTTTCATCCCTGAATTTAAAAACACGTCACCTAACGACATGTATTGTTTGACGTACTATAATCAAGCTTCTTTGTGGTGTAGTGTCAAGCCAGATATCCTGCACATATCCCGATTCTAAAATTCTTCTATGAATAGTTCTTTTCGATATTTGTCCTCCATGATATTTCTAAACCGAGAAAGAGTAAAATCCCTGGTTGAAGACAAGATTCTAATGTGCAGGTCATCACGAGAGCTGGTCGCTCGTGGCCCTCCAGAACGAGATTTTCTATTAAAGTGTTTACCACAAGCAAATATTTGATAAATTCCACGTTTTGACCTCTTTAAAGCAGCTGCAAGTTCAGAGAAATGGATTTCTGTTTTGCTTCTATACACCAGATTATTTACGCTTCCTAATGTGAAAATTCTTTAGACATAGCCATTTTGAACTAATGTCAAATAGACAGTCGGGTTCTTATATACCTAGATATCATATACATGCGCAATTGCTTGAATGATTTCATTAATTTGCACAAAAACAGTTTTGTGCTTAAACTTTTGGCATTTTTCTGCGCGTCTTCTGCTTATAACTTACAGAATTTTGAACCAAACTGTAATGAAACTTACAAAATACGTTGAAAATATTTAAAAGAAACATTGTGTTAAAGTATATAATAAATACTCTGAACATTAAAGCAAATACGAATATTTATAGTAAATGATTTTTTACTGCGCATGTATGAAATGTAACGTAATTTTACTTTCATTACTTCAGCGCGGGATATATTGTACAACTTATATAAAAATTCCAGTTCAATACTATTATAATTCAGAAAGATATCGGCATTGCAATTTGGCGAATTTCGGTACACTCTAAAAGAAGCTAAATTATGAGGGTTCTTGCACAAACTGATAGTTTTTAAACTTAAATATTTGAATAGTAATTAAAATTATATATTTAACTTATAAGTATATATGATTATTCTGTATATTCAACTTTCATAAACTTCAATATTACTGTTCGAAGATTCAAGTGATTAGGGATATCTCTATTATGCACATGAAACATAACCACTGATGAAAGTTTCCTCTTGTTGCCAGATTTCTTTGAAACAGGATGAGTCATATTAACAACTTATTGCATTTATTCTCATCCAGTATCAAGCCACGTTATATAATTGGTCTCTGAGACAAATAAAACGGAGAGACTCGCGAGGTCATTCTATAACCCCAGTAACTGACCAAACGTGTATTAGAGGACGAAAAGTTCCGGAAATATTTTCTAAATACTCAAAAAAAAAAGCATGGAGAGTGACAAACTCAGCTACTGATAAGAAAAAAAAGGACAGGTGGCTAGTTTTCTGGGAATCGGAGTTTTCGGAAGTTTGGGGTCAAAAAATGACCCCTTAATAAGAAAATTTTATTAAACTATCATTTGAAAAAAAAAAAACAGGTATACTTTAAGTTCATAAAACTATGAAAGTAGTAAGAACTTTTAAAAAACCGTAAGGAAGTCTTGTAGCGGTCATTTACCTGTCTAGTGCTGCCATCTATGTAGCTAAAACTAATCAATTATGAACATGGTGAACAAAAGTCCTACATAGATTTCAGCTGTATTCCTCAGCTATAAATAATACATAGACTAAATTGTTCATAAACAACTTTGTAAATAAACTAACAGATTTTCTGTTTGGATATTTCTTTTCTTTAATTTGTGTATGTATTTATTATAAAAATTTCAAAATCCGATATAAAAATTCTCTATCATTCCATACAGGATTCAATAGTTTAGATGTATTACTCCGATTTTAAACACAAATTAATTAAAGCATAAATAAAACATGATGTAATTTGTTTATAGTTTCAAGGATACTTAAAACCTTGAAGATATGTTCTGTATTTAAGTATCTGAATTCATTCTTGTATGCAATTATTTGCGAATTATTTGATTGAATAAATGTTGACAGATTTAAATATAATATAAAATTACAGGTTTAAATATAAAACATTCTGTAATTTGACTCACGAATTCGACGCATAATTTTATGCGGAGGGCCTAAGCGGAAGGGAATAGGTGAATGGATACCGCAATGAAACTCAGATTATCAAATGCGCAACTGCGTAGGTTCCCAGCAGCTTTCGGTAGCCTCGAAATTTTCTTTTAGGTTTTTACAGGATAATCTAATTTTTGTGTTTTCATTTAATTTACAATTGTCGTGAACTCGAACTCATTTAAACTAGTTGGAAGCATCGTTTAAAATTTAATTAACAACAATCTCAATTAATTACCCTCTGTAAGTTTGATATTATGTTGCTTTATAATTGGAAGAAAATATATCGTATTATATGTTACTTAAAAAATGCCCAATCCTATCGTTAAATAGTACTAAGATTTTGTTAAAAAAATGTTTGTAATTGTTGTTAATTGCAAACTATGTCGTTTAAAATGAATTTTAAGTTTTAAATTTTATTTATTTTATACGCGAAATACTAAAACCAACTCTACTCAAAATGATGAAGGATTCTCTTTTTTTTTTTTTTTTTTTTTTTTTTTTTTTTTTAATTTCAGTTTTGAAAAATTTGCTACTTAAAACTGATTATAGGAAGATGATTAAATTAATAAAAAGATATGATAATTTAAATGTTGGGAAAGGAATTCCCCCCCCCCCCCCCCCCCCCCCCCTTCTATTCTTCTTATCCTCCTTGGGGGGTTTTCTGGGGCCCCGGGGGCTTATGTTGGGGGGGGGGGGGGGGGGGGGGGGGCTGAGGTCAAAAAATTCTGTATCGTTGCCGTCGTGACGAATGTCAAACCTCAAGGCTCAAGTAAACCAAAGCTCTTTAACTTTACATACTTTACTCACCTGACAATAAGAATCATAAACAACAATACAATACTTTCGATAATCTAATAAAAATTACAATGAAATACCTAGTCAAAGAATGTCTTCGGCCGCGTCATCGCTACAAGTACAAGTGGAATGACTACAAAAGTAGGAAAATTTTCGCGCCTGTCAATCCAGAAAGCAATGTTGAAACATTTTTATTATTTTTTTAAAAGAGGGAAATTAAGAAAAAACATTTGTAATAATGTTAAATAAAATCTAGAATTCCGGCATACGCTCTGGGGGGGGGGGGCTGTAGCCCGATAGCTTCCCCCTTGAATTCGCCACTGTCTGTCCCGGCTAAGCAGAACGGGGAGAAGGGAATAAGCTTAAACAATGTCCTTGGTGCTGAAATTCTTAAGAGAAATCTGATCTGAAAGACCATACATATGCAGTGAGATCTGTGTGTGTATCTGACATTAAATTATAAAATAATTTAATCTTGTATACTTTTATTTTTGCAACTGTTCTTGCCTAGTTATAATTAGTTTTATCGTATCTAGATGATTGAATTTTTTATAACCAGTATAATTAACGTTAATTAATTTAGAAGATGTTTTGAATTAAGTAATTTGAAACTTTTGTCTGGATTGCAATGTAAATATTTATGAAAATATTTTCGTTAGAGCTTCACGATTTATCGTGTAAAAGAAAATGCAATTAGCATTACATCAGAACCGTACCGAGTTGATCCTGAGCCGCTCCCTCTCACTACGTGTTGCATTTTTCCTCCCCTCTAAAATCCCCCCCCCTCCGGAAATCTTCCTTTTTTACAACCCAGAATTAGCAAATTTTATAATTTTGTTAGTAGGTGTAATAAAAATGATGCATCCTACACAAATAATTCTATAACTATTTATATTGATGAAAAATTTTGTAAGCGGCAACTTAAATGCACCACAGCATCAAATAAATAACAAATAGTACATTTTTTAAAATTTAAAACCCACACCGGCCCGGCCTACCCGAAAGGGGGTAAGGCCTTCAGCACACCGGTGCGGAAATAACAAATTGTGCATATTTTATAAAAGAACACGTCTATGATCGCTTGCCAAGCAATTTGTTACAAGTGGTAGAAAGTGAAATTTTAGCGCTCCATCTGCAGCTATTTAATTCTATATTCTGTAGTCACCTGCAATTGTCCCACAGTGTTTATTTTTGTTACAAACCCATAGTGTGCATGCACGTAATATCGCATAATGCAATATTTTTTTTAAATATTTATAACATTCCAATGAACTAAGAGAGAGTTTAAGTTGTTGGTAAATAGTGTATCTAAAATAATGCAGAGTAGAAGTGTGTGGACTGTTTTTGAGAAAATGGCAAATTTATTCTTTTCCAACACAACTGGGAAGGGGAACTTGTGCCAGCCAACCCCCAGGGGAGTCTGGAATAGGGGGGAAAGAAAACAGAATCCCTCCTTCCTCTGTCCCCCTACAGCGGTAAGCACTTTCTGAGTTCAAAGGGTCACCAATGCTAGCCCCCTTGTTTACAAAATAAATCTGAATATCTTATGTTAAAAGGGTAGAAAAGTCCTTCTGAAAAAAAGAATGGCCTAATTTGAATTCTTACTGCTTAGACTGGTTTGGGTAACAAGCAATAAATTTTCTATAGCTCATCCCACAAGAGGGGTTAGTTAAGGTTTGCTATAACTTCTGGCTGCTGGCAGGTATGGTTGGCGAGGGGAACGAAGAAAGAGAAAGTTTCCCTGGAAGAAACAGTGATCGTTGTTTCAGCGTCTCTTAAATAATTTTGAGAGAACGTTTCTGAATAAGTTAATATACCAATGAAATGTTACCTGACAGTCCAGAGGCATTGGAATTCTTAAATTGCAAAGATTTTTCTTTCATTTTTATGAAAATGTAAAAGAAAACTAAATCATTTGAAATCATGTTAGTGAATGTGATTAAAAGATTGAAACAGAAATTCCTTATTATTTTTTATAAAGAATATATGGTCTTTAGTATTAGCTATTTATATTTTTATATATTATCCGCTTTCGGCGACAAGCTGGCTATGCCATTATGTCAATTGCATTAATTTCGTTCGATAAACTAACTATCATTTAATTATGAATTCATAGAATTTTTCGTCAGCTGAATCCTCAAACCTCTCTACTAGTCATAAAAGTAAATGCGTGTGTGTTTGTTGGCGCTCTACATGACAGACCGTCAATCCTAGAGTTATCAATTTTCGCACAGATATGCTCTGAAAGGTGGAAGGCTGCACCACAGAGAAACTTTTTAAAAATATTAATGAATTAAAGGTTAAGCAAAGTTTTCGCGTTTTTCATTCGTAGCTGCCGGATATATTATCACACGTATTTGCGTCATCCGAAATGTTTTTAAAAAAAATCTTTTTAATGATTGAATTCAGTAGTCTATGATCAAATACTTGAATGAGCATTTGTCTAATGATTCATTTGACTTTGATCTGGATATCATTTCCTATCCTGGCGTAACCATTGAGAGATTAGCTAGAGAACTTTCTGTTCTGAAAAGCAGTTATGACTGGGTCTTAGTGCATGTTGGCACAAATAATGATCATTTACTAGATCATTCATTACTATTTTTAATGTGCTGATATTAATTGTGGGTTACTCTGTGGCCATCTTTATCAGTGTACTTGTGGAGATGACAGTAACCTTTGCAAGTATATTCGCAAAGTGCACTTACTAGATTCTGAATTTAAAATATATATGTAACTGATGACTTTAGTGAAGCAGAAAAGGTTTAAGGAATAGGTACTCAATCCTTAAACTTAGAACCAAATTCTGTTTCTAAATATTTCGTTTCTAAAGAAGCAGAGTGCGAAAAGTT
>BGPR01053453.1:0-10401 GCA_013235015.1 Araneus ventricosus | reverse complement strand
CTTTAATAAAATGACGCAATGCTGTCTAAAAACAATTATTAGGCAAAATGATAAAAATTATAATAATGATAATAGAAGTGCATTACTTCCTCAGACATAAAGTCATTCAATGTTGCCAAATAAAATATATTATTTTTAACACCTAAAAGTATCGTGGAATATTATCGATTTGTCATTCTTCTCTACTTATATTTATGCCTGAATAGAACCGTATCAGATTTTTTAACTTCAATCTAGAAAATCGTTTTGACCGCTTTTATGGGTGAAGGAAAATAAAAAAAAGTTCCTTTTTCCATTTCCTGACACGACTTCCGAAGGCTCAAGTTCCTCGAAACATGGTATTACCCTTCATTCGGAGGAGGAGGAAATTTTTATGAGTGATATAACAAGTCATCAATTTCGGCTGCCATCCTATAAACAGCGGACCATTTCTCAACTTGAGTCCTTTTTCTATCAAGATTGTTCCTAAATTGTTTTAAAGCAGGTTTCTATAAATTATCAGTGTCCTGCTCCAGAAAACAGCAGAAGTTGAGAGAACTTTTGCGTCTATTTTCGAGAAAGGACTCATCGAACAAAATGGATGAAAAAGAGCGTTAAAGGTTTTTGAAAATTGATTGCATGTTGAAAACATTTTTCTTTTTCTATTTTCGAATTAGAGTTGTAAGGCTTGGGATAGTTCAAATTTTGAACAACAATTCCCCTAGATTACTGTCCTTCTCGTGTTCACGGGCGCAGGTCAAACTTTTTCAGAGGGAATGAGAAGTTATTTTCGAAGACCTTTTGGAACCTGACAACCTCTATCATCCATTATCTCTACTCCTTGGTAACGATGTGCTACATATCAAATGGTTTCTTTAACACGTGAACGTTTCATTTCGAATCAGGCCAGTGAGAAATTGTTTTATAATAAAATGAGTAAAGGGAATAAAAAAAGGCAAGTGTGATTAATTTGATTTACCTGTAGAAATTTAAGAATGTATTGTTTCAAATCCGACCAATCGCAAAATAACCGACGACCAGCTGTTCGACCGTAATATTAATAGCCTATGTTTATACCTGAAACTTGGAGAAATAAATTGGTGATTATAGAGGCTGAGGGACTCTACCAAAGTTATATTTTTATATTGCTCTCAAAAATGGAGGGTGGGGGCAGGTGACCCTTCATGAAATATCTAGGAGGGATAAATTTCGATATGAAATAAAAATTGCCAAAATCGGTGCGGTGGTTTGGGATAGGGAACTCTGTCAAGGTTTTCCCCCATAGAGAATGTACAGTGGAAAAGAATTTTGTCGGTTTCTCTCAAAAATGGGGGTGGGGGAAGTCGATCTCTGATTACATATCTAGACGTCAAAAGTTTTTATATGAAATAAGAATTGTGAAAATTGGTCAAGTGGTTGCAGCTGGGGGACTCTCTGAAGGTTTTTTACTTAGAGAATGTACAATGGAGAAGTATTTTTTCGATTTCTCTCGAAAATGGAGGGATGGGTTGCGAACCTTCATGACATAGCTAGGGTTCTTGGAATATCTATCGTCATAAAAATTGTTCCAAATGAAATAAAAATTATCGAAATAGGTCCAGTGGTTGGGGCTGGAATATTGATCATCTGGTTTTGCCAATTACTTTAAATATATAGGTAGCTGTTCTTTTTTCATTTTTATAAACTAGCAAACCAAATTGGAAAAATATTCCCTTTTATTTGTTTTTTTCGATAGACCAGTTTCTTAACATTTCAAAAACTTTGTTCGCTTTTATTTTTATGATAAATAGAGGAGAAATTAGAGGTAAAACTTTTGTTATAAGACAAAGTGACATCTTCAGATGTATTCAAACCTTCGTATTTCATGAAAATAAATACCTCAAAGACAGGCAAAATTCTTTAGAACAATTAATTTCTGAGATTTCGTCATCCATACCTAAAATCCCATTGGATGTTTCTGTGCCAAAGTGAAAAGTTACAGCAATTTAATCTTCAAAATTTATGACTCTTTAATATCAGAAAAAAACATTTTCGAAGCAAAAAACATAAGATATTCCAACGAGATCCATCCTTTAATCGTTTTTACACATCCATAAACCGAGGATCATCTGCGCCTGAGTAACCAGCCATAATGGTACATCTACAAAATCAACTTTTGTAAGCTTCTCACATTCCTCGAGTCACTCTCGCTGATAGTCTATCTGATGGGATTGTTCTTCGACCCTTATATCAGGCGCACATTAAACTCTTGGCGATAACATGAGCTCCATCAACTACCAGGTAACCCGAGAGCACTCTGTTTTCAATCACAGTTTCCGTCCATTTCAGAATATCATAAGTAAATACCAGAGCTCCGTGAATGCGATCTTGAATTCTCGATCGACGAAACATGCCAATCCTCAGGTGACTCTACTAATTCAAAGCACCCAATTCGCCAAATTCCTTCTTTCCATGGTTCTTCCTCCGTGAGAATGACTCTTCTTCTAAACCGTCGCACATCACAAGATCTCAAGGGTGAACAAGAGATAAAAACACAAAACAAATGCTGCATTCTGTGCACGAATCGATTTTTCGGGGTGCATAACTTATTGTACATGTTTTTTATAGCGTCAATACATAAAACGATGCCGCTCACACACGTTAGAAGAATTCTCTTCGTCACAGTTTATTCGTTTCCTATCTGAGCTGGAAATTCAATGGAGTTACCAGTGGACAAGTGATTTGCATGTGCAGAAGCCGTCTTTATGATAGGTACATTTTCCTGCATTTTCTGCTGGATGGTTTCCGACATCATGGAAATGGTATGCCATTCACGATAGTCTTTTTTTGTTGGAATAGAGCATCCGTGAAGCTACTGCCAGAAAATTCCGATAAATCTGCGTTTCAACCCATTACCAAAACATGTATTAGTTTTTCTTGGATTAGAAGCAGTTTCTTCTTATTATTTCGCAATAGACTTTTGGGAAATCATCTCTTCCAAGACTATTCTAACTGTTTCTATGTGTAGTATTACTTTTAAAATTATTTCAGAAGTACTGAAGAGATCATCCAGTCCTGATGATCAGAAATATAATATTTTTTGCAAATGATGATTTACAATATTAAAAAAAGCCCAAGACGAACAGACATAGAAATTTTGCGCAAAAATCGATACTTTCTTTAATACAATACATTGTACGATATCTCCTACATGCTACTCGACCTCGCATGATAATAAAGTCTTCAACAGCAGACTGCATTCATTTTATTGGTGCTACAATTAATATTCGAAGTACATGACGTCTTATCGTATCACCTGTCACACAAAGCAGCATATACCGCCGGATATCTCCATGCTCAGATGGTAGAACACTGAGCTTTAAAGTCTCTTTTGTCCGTGAGTCGAAGTCTACTAATAGTTTACCCCGAGGACTAGTGTTTTAATTCAAAAGTATCTACTTTTGTTTAATTATTATTTCAGTAAGTAATTCAAGATCTTTCTTTAAAATTCGAGGCTGGTTGTTTCCAGATATTTTGTAATATATTGTGTAAATGGGCAAGGTTCTCCGTTCCTGATATGTTAGAGTCGCATCAAGCTAATATTATACTTTATAACCATATTCTGTACTTCTTGCATCTTCGTAGAAATATTTATCTAAATCAAAAGATATAAATAGATATTATAACAATTCTGAAAAGCTTAGCAACTTTAACAAATTTTTGTGTTTGAGTAACGGATTTATAATTTATGGCTTTGAATGTCTTGCGTCAAAACAATGGTTTTTTATAAATCCATTATCTAACAAGAACTATACAGAGGCTGTTTTTGGCCTTATCCGACATTTAGGTTGACAATCCACTTTGATTATTCTAAAAGACATTAATAATTTTGTTCTTCACTACCTTTCATGTTACGTAATTCAAGTCGTTTTATTTTCTCAATCAGATTCGCCATCATAGAGAATTCATCTTAAGGTTTCGAGAATTCGAAATTAGAAATGCCTACGAAAGCATAAAACCTATACACTGAACGTAAAAGTCAAGAATACCTCTAATATCTATACATAATCATGTACTACTAATTTAAATTGCAGTTCGATGATTACTATTCGAAAATTCAAGTTTAAAAATACAGTCTGTGGAAAAACCCTCCATCATTTGTTTTCTCTTAAGACAACATGAAATTCTCCGCTTCAGTACTATATTTTTCTAGATCTTATGTTAGTCACACAGGAATTTTTGCTATAAGCAACCTTAGTGTCCTGATTTCGAGTTATAAAAGAAACATACTTAAAAAAATTACTTTTCTACAATCATATTTTCTCTAATATTCGAGTATCAACTAGAATTTAATACTAATACTTCTCTGACATTGGTATAGCTTCTGTAAGTTTCAGTATAATTTTGAAACTCATGCATTTATAATCAAAAGACATTCGGAAAAAATTTGGAATTTCTTTGAAAATCTTTGTATCTTCTTGGATATGCACTTTTTTTCCAAATATATGTAAGTATTAAGCACAGGAAACAAAAGCCTTTAGCATTGAAAGTTGCAAATCATTATCAGTTTTCTCTGTGAAACAAGTTTAACTCCATCTTTTCTTCTTCCTATTTCGGTATGTCTCTCGTGATCACTCTTCACTGCATAAATGTGAGTTTCGACGATTGTCTTCCGTCTTGTTGGAACCAAGTATGCACGTCCGGGTTGCAGCAATTATCCGGAAATGATGTCCACACCGATATTGGGAGGTTTTCTTTTGGCATTTCAGATGTACAGTCGTAATGCAAAACAACGCAATCCTACAAGAAACTTGTTTTGAGATAGTATATTATGTGTACATGGAGCTATAAGTTCCATGTACACATAAACGTACATGTACACATATTACAGTCCTGTGAACTCATACTTCTATTAATAATTAGATACTGATAACAGAAAAAGTAAATCTGCATCGACAAAATAGCAAAAATAGAGGTCCACACATACTAGCATAAGAACATAGAACATAGGTTTAATGTGCTTCATGCCCACCAATGGAACTTAAGCCTGCCAATCTCCAAACAAAACTCCGTGCATGGGGTGGCAATGCCAGAACTCACAGTGCACGGAGGGAAATTAAGAGAACATCGATAGATTCATAATCCGAAGAAAGCATGATCAGCAATGGATGGGGGCGCTATACTCAACTTTCCTCACCCAGGTCAACATTTGCGATTCCTCATTTGCAATGTAGCTAAGTGTGAGTCAGCATGAATCGTTCTCGTTACAAAGGTTCGACTATCTTCACTTCCTCACCGAGCTTGACGAGCCGGAATGGTCGTCTGCTTTGCACAGTTGTTACAGTGCATAGCGGGTACGGCCGAGCGTAAAAGGATTATTTCCCTAACCGTCATCAGTGAGGTATTATTTTGCTTACCCTCTCAACATATGTTTGACTTTAAAACTGGCATGAACGCACTAGTGTTTTAGATTGCCATGGCCCTCTGAGACTGGCGCCTGGGGCACGTCACTTCCCTGACCTCCCGGTCGCTGCGCCACTGCAGTTGTATCGGAAAGGTTCCACGTAGACGCGCACCTATGTCAAATGTTCTGTCTCATGTGCGCTTCAGAATCTATCTGAACATGGATTCTTCACAATACGATACGGGATACCGGTTGTTTGAACGTAGATGGATTGGGATTGGTGGTCTGTCTTTGGGCCCCCTATCACCCTGATTTAATCCATTATACTTTTTTACCAAGATGCCTGAAGATCGTTTGTACGAAACTACAGTAATTCAGACTCCGCACCTGAAGGTACGAAAACGCCATCGCTGCTACAACGATCCGCGAAAAGCCGATTTGAGAACGTTTCGGTAATTCACCGTTTGTAACTTCTAGGCCTACGTCGAGGTCACAGGATTAACTTTACGGCATAATGGTGAGGCGAGATTTGCACAAGCGATTCCTATTAACTAGGTACATTACTCCAAGCTTCTCAACCTATCATGCCTAATTCCACATATATACAGATTCTACATTGTGAAACCACTGCGCGAGTACTATGGATCTAAAGCAAGGCTCTCGACAACAAAAATAACAAATTTACTAAAACAACAACAAATTAAAATCCTAAAATCGAATCTGTAAAATCATTAGATGTTATCTATGGAAATAATACAGAAAGAAGAAGAAGTGAAGAAGGCAATCAGATCTTTAAAGTACTCCAACAGGCTCCTCGCTATTAGTCGATAGGTGGCATCACAAAGAGGGCGGATCCGATCTGCATTAATTACGATTCAGGATATTGCCCAGATCGAATAAATGAACCGTTATCACGGCCAATGGACGAAATTTTACACCTCCTGTGCAAGTACTTGCCTACTTAATTATTGTACACTCTTTTTTTGCGGGTAATAAACGATTTTCATTGCTTTCTAATCTTGTGCCTTACTGTTTCTTCATGTCTCTGTATCAGGGGTGACTATTTCACGACCATGCACATTCTATGATTATCATTCAACTGGATGTTCTCTACCTTCCGTCCAAGTTTACGCTGAGTTCGGACACTCTCGTTTAAATCAAGACCTCTTCAACTAAGCAAAAAAAGTATTTAGTTAAATTGAGTAAAAATATGAGGTTCGGACTTTTTGTTAAGGTTTTCTAACCTCTATCCTTGAAAGATGCCTTTCTGTACGTCGTTTATCCTCACAGGATAACAAAAAAAGCTAAAAGGATATCACATACGGTATTTCTGTTACCTTCCTATAGAAAATAGTTCGCAAACCAGCAATGTCGGACTCAATGTTTGACGTCCTCTTCTTTATTCCTGTTCATTTCAGGATGATATCATTCACGCACAGAGGCTCTCGCGACAGCAGGGAGCATGAATCTTCCCACACAGTCCTGAGGATGGGGGAAGAAGGGACTGAGCAGGAAAAGACACGCATACACAAACGCAGCTGGTTACAGCGAACTCGGCCTTAGGTTTGAAGTTATAAGTACTACCCTTGGCAGGAGATACAAGTAATGTCGACAAAACATGACGTAGCTGACGTCGACATTCTTGTCACATCATCTGGCACACTCTGCTAGAAATATTGAAGGGCACTTCTTTCTTTTCACTGAAAGACGGATAATAATTATTTTAGCTCTTTATATCTCTTAATTTACCAGAATTTGTAATTTTATTTTTTGCATTATTAGATTACATTTGGCGCAAAAAAAAACCCAATGAAAGAGAGATGTGCGTGTATGAGTTAGCCTGGAAAACGTGCGTGGATTCTGAGGGTTAGCGCACTTTTTCTAGTTAAGACCTAATTACGCTAAAGTTGGTGCTCGACGGCGTGACAGATCAGTAGCTAAAAAAAACCACAAGAGCCGGTACGTATTCGTGACAGTCGGGAAGAATGGGCCAAACATCTGGCCGTGCGCGGCGGTCGTCCTCAAAAGGGCAAAAGCGTCGAAATGATATCGCTTATTCATCAAAGATATCTCATCGATGCTGCATGACTGAATTTCCGAGCTAGGTAGCAAACAGATAAGACCAGAAATATGAATTTTCCGCAGGCGTCTCGCCTTTATCGTGTTACACGCTAACAATGCTATAGAAATAAAAAGTGACCTTCTCAATCATATGAACATTTCGATAATTCTATCACATACGGTTGCTTCAACGCGAGGATACATGACAATATTGTTGCGAAAATCGTTCAATGAAGTGTACGGTGAATAGCTCAGTGTTACAAGCTGGATAATGACTTTTTAGCTCGAAGCACATGGTAACGCGAAAGATAAAACTTGTACAAGTTAGCGACACAAGCAGACAGCAAATCGTTAATAATAACAGAAACAGCAATAACAAAAAGCTCTCAGCGTCCCTAACAGCTGAAACTCTCATGCGAACAAAGACTCCAGAAGATGATTATTCATTGGCAGCTCGGTATCTATACCCTTTTCCGACAGGATGTGACGTCAATAAATTTTCTCGAAGGTTCCTATATCCGCCCCTAGTAGAATGGGCTAAAATTCTAGCATATTCAGAGACGCTTCATTTGTCGCAAAATGTCCTCAGTTTGTCGTCATGGTCGGGGGTCGTTGGCTTACTATGCTAATCCAGTTAATCCTCTTTCTTTCCATAAGACGAACATACAGGAAAGCGGTTTTATAAGTCATAAAAATTTATCCTCATTTGTTTTTAGTTCTGTAAGAAGCGGGAAAGGTTTCTTCCCTTTGCTTACAATGGTGGCCTTGAAAAAACTATTCTTATATTTATTCTCTTTGAGCATTTCATCAAAATGTGTCATTAATGTCCAAATTTTAAATAAGTATATGCTTCATTGGTAAACAAAACAGATTAAAAATTTCGCATAAAAAGTTGGAAAAAGAATATTCAGACCATACAAGAGGACATCCACTACCAAAGGGAGTTATTTTTTAAAATAGCACAAAAGACAGAAACAAGGGAAAGTATCCTAAAGCGAGAAAATATTCAGAGCCGGAAGAAAGAGACGGATTGGTAACGAAAAATACAGCAAAATGGTATGTGTTTTGTAGTCGATTGTACAAACTACTAGGAATTTCTATAGCAGCACGTTCGAGAATTCACTTTGGAAGGAAAAAAAGATTGATGTAGAATGTTATACCACTCCAATGATACAGAGTTTTTCCAACATAAAAGCAAGACACACGGTAACGGTTCATTTTGTGCTGAATACCTGTCCAATAAAATTATACTGCATTCATGAGCAACGTGGTAACAGGAAAGTAAACTAGAAGTCAAGGTTTCTCTTTGCACACAGAAAGGACCCTTTATCGAGTTATGGTTATGAACCATAAACCTCGAAAAAGGAATATACCGATCTGCTCCATCCCTCCCTGCAGAATATAATCTTACAGTTGGATGCTCTAGGGAGATAAACTAAAAATAAATGGAATGCAGTTTAGTTTTATTCCTCCTTTCTTTCTTCAGTCGTTGGAGGTATCGAGATGAACGAACTGGTAGTTGCAGAAGAGCCATTCTCCCTCACAACTATAAAGCGCGGGATTTGGGAAGAATGGGAAACCCGCGTAACTGCTGCTGCCGCCTGGGGACTGCTTCTGTCGATAGAAAACATTAAGGAATCGGATTCATGGAGCTGTAGTATTTCAGCGTATATCTCACAAGATGGGCTGGAAAACTGTGATTGGGAGGGAGAGCGTTTCTGGATTTAGTGTTGCAAAGTGGTGGAGAAGGTGTTATCGTCAATAGTTTAGTAGCGAGCATCCGAGGGTATAAGAACAATCCCATTAGAAGCCTATCAGCCTTGAATGACTTCAGAGTCAGGAGGAATATTTTCCGTTTACAAAATCTGGTTTCAAATAAGATGTGCTTTTATGCTTTAATGTGGTGTTTTGAAAAACTACTATCTGATGTCGTTGTTTTAAGCATGATTCGACAATTGGGAACAAAGTATTTTTTATTACCTTTTTTAATAACTCGCAAAGATTAAAGGAAGTGAAATGAGGACCATGTTGATGAAACAAGGTATACCAACTGAGATATTATGTTCTTGTCGTCTTTTTGCCCACTTAAAAATGGCGAATGGTATTTCAGAATAATTAATGACTTAAGGTATTGACATTTTATGCTCGGAGAGACTTGTTTTTTAATAAAAGAATCCTGTTTAATATCTATATTTTTTTTACTCAACATACACTATAAAAAATTATGAAAATGAAAAGCATAAGTAGAAAGATTAAACTTTTCCATGAATATTCAAAAAAGTAGGCAGCGGTGAATGAACGCTAAACGAATTATGAATATTAAGGTAGAAAATATATTTATTTCAAAAAATAAAATAACTGCAGGTGAAATGGAAAACTTGGCAATTCTATGTACCTATACCTACGTACTATTCTTTTGTATCAAGTTGAACAGAAAGTAATGCAGGTTTTATCTTCCTAAGTAGTAAGGGTAAAAATGTTCTTGAAATTGAATCTGTTACAGGGAAATAATGCAAATGCTATAATCTTCGAGCTCATTTTCTTTCTTTCTCACTTTATTATTTTCATATAATTCATTTTTTCTTTTGTTTGTTGCTGATAAATGTCTTGTGACAAATACACATTCAGATTGATAAAGTAGTTGATTCCAAGCATGCTAATGTATTTTAGTCTTATAGAAATAATGATGAATAGAATAATGACGTTTTTTTTCGAGTATATTTAAATGACATCAATGAATGACAACACCAACGAGAGTCTGCAAAGGTTTCGAGGGGAAATTTCAATCTTGTGGAAGAGCCCAGATAATATGGGCGGAGAAAGGGAAGCGTGATGTTGGTGAATGTGAACGCTGGTATACTCAAGACTGTATCAGACTAGTAGGGAAATAACTGAGAGATTCTTCATCGTGTACGGTCAGCAACAAAATATTTCAAAGACGAATAAGTAATTCTTGCCATGTGGTTTATCAACTCCTG
>BGPR01053452.1:0-10401 GCA_013235015.1 Araneus ventricosus | reverse complement strand
GGAACCCTCCGAAGCTGAGATCTTACCACTAAGCCATCGCGGCACCCTCCAAACAAAGAATCGAAAATCTGAACAGTACTGGTTAATTTGGAATGCTTGGTCACTTAAACGTATAACAAACGTAAAGTAGAAGAACTCACTTTTACGTTCTTTTTATTTAGCCCCTTCATTCCCAGTGATGCCATTTGGAAACATCGTATTCAGTATTTTTTTGTTCGGCATCTAAAACTGCGTCTGATACCAAATGGACATCATTAAATTCTTCGCATTTTCCTCTTTTCAAGTATATTTTTTATTCTTGCCAATATGTGACTGCATTATGGATATTATCTATTCAAAAATTGCATTTTTGAACTTCATTCAGCAAAATATGCCAAAATAAAAATTAATTTTAACATAATTTAAATGAAGTTACAGGTCAATTTCATTCTTATTATTTTTAAATATGTTAAAATATTTTATTTGAGCTGTTTTTGATAAATATTTATTTTAAAATTTGAGTGTTTATGTTCCCTGAAATATCATGACTCCAATTGGAATAACTTTGAATTTTGATTAAAAAAATTGAAATATTTTTTTTTCTATTTGAACTTTCATCTATGGCCCACACTGAGTACATTTCACGACGTTCAGAATTTTAGAATGAATAATCAATTCTTGGAGCTGAAAGGATTAAAAAATGCAGGCAGAGATGAAGAAGCAGAAATCTTTTCTTATACAAATTTCTCAAAACTTAAATCCAGTCAGTTTTTTTCGATTATGACTCATTTACTCATAAGTAAAATTCGGGACATTTATTCCAATTTCGGAGCAAATCCAAAATACAGGGTGTCCGAGAATTGTGAGACACATTTAAAAAAATATCATCATTATTATTATTATTAATAATAATAACGCTACAACTATGGTTTTTTTTTAAGTGAGAGAGCAAATAATTTTTTTTTCAGATTTGTAACGCGGCGTTACGGCGTTTTAAATTTGCTACAGCTAGAGAATTCCTTACGCAATGGCTACCGATCGGCAGAAGCCGATGCGTGTTTTCTGATTTCCTCTTTTAGTTTTTCTTCAATATCTCAAAAGTTTTCAGTTTTCACACAACATGTGAACTAACAAATTAAAGAGCCTGAAATTCCCTACAAATTCATGCTTTTATTTATCTTCTAGCTTTAATATTTTAATGGCTCTAAAAATGGGAGGTTTTCAATAATTTAATGCCATCTAGACCACGGTAACGGCGAGTTTCCCATCTGGAAAAAAAAACATTTTGAAATGCGCTCTCATTTTTAAAAAACTGCATTTGTAACATTATTAGTTTTTTTTTTTATTAATTTTTGAAATGTGTCCCACAATTGTCGGACACACTGTATTTTTTTTCGGGAACAAACAGTCAAAATTCGGGACTTTCCAGAGATTTTGGTCACTTTAGTTTTCCGTTCAGAACTTATATTGGAGAAATGCAGGCTAGTCAAATTTGTTGAAGTAACACAAGTTGCTCTCCTGTCATAAAGAGGAAGTGGAAATCCCAAAAGTCTTGGCTCTGTTCATGTCGTCCTAATGAATGGCCGCATTTCATCATCCGTTAAGTGATCATGACTTGCGGTTTCGTTGATACACCATTGCACGGTTGGCCCATTGCCAGCGTATTGTAATTGGCGTCCGTTCATTCAGATCAATGGACTTTTCTTCTCCAGCGATCTGGAATCTCCGTAAGTCATCCTCAGCACCACAGTTAGGTATTTATTCATCGGGAAACACACAGTGCGGGTTATGAGTTAGATTTAAGCTCTGAACAATGCAGTTGGTAAGAATTATGTATAAATTCAAGTGTACACTTCTGAAAATAAGAACTGTTCTTGTTATCCTTAGTCAGCAAGATGCTGTTTAGCGTTGTCAACGTTGACATAAGTGCGTGCCCCACTGATAAAAGTCTGTAATATTAGGAGCACTTGCCGGGAGATGGTTAAGGAGAAATAAACAAATAAATAATGTTAAAGGAAAAAACAAGACCAAGCAGGTAGTCTTTAAAGAATGAAAAAAGGTATAAAAACAAGTATTTTTCACATAGCAATACAAGATCATCGAAAATAATGCCGGGGTTCCAAAATCGTATGATGCAAAATAATAAACACATATGCACATAAATTTTGTACTAAAATATTAAGAAAAGTACGAAGTTTTATATCCGTTTCGGTATGTGCACCATTAGTCACTCGAGAGACATCAAGACGATAGTCCATTTGCCTCCATGTCTTGTGAAGCGTCTTCGAGTGGCTGATATCAATAATTTCTTCACTGTGCACAATGTTCCCAAAACAAATCCAGAGGGGTAAGACTGGGCAATTCCATCTAATTTAAGAGTTGGGTAACTTCTCTTTGTTCTTGAAAACTCCTTCTCTCTCTTTGTGTATATGTGCATGAAACCGCCCCTGCCTTCCTCTCTCGGTAGGGTTGCCATAGTTTCCAAGTATTGATTAGGCTCGTTTAGGTGCTAAACAAATAAAACATGAAAAAAGTGGGTAGGTAATGGTTGATTTTATTCTGATAAAAAAATCAATCAAGTTTAAGCAATCTAATAAAGTGAACATATATAATAATAATAATAATAAAAAAAAAATAATAATAATAATAATAATAAAAAGATGCAAGCCTAATCCTTTTTAGCCCAGTCATAATTTGGGAGTTGATTTTACTTTCTTTATCATTCTCTTCTTTCACGTAATTATAAAATTGGGCGCAAGTCATTTTAAAACTATAATGACAAATCAAAATTGCTTCAATTGTCTTCACTGAGAACTGTTTCTTTCGTCCGACTATTGAGTGAACAACTGGGAAATTACTCTCTCCGCATTGGCACTGTGGCAAATACGTATTCGCATAGCTTTATTAGACATGTCTTCTGATCAATATCCTTTGTATCTGCAGAAAACTTGAGCCATTTCTCTTCCATGCTCAATTTCAGAGTTGCTTAACAGTTTTGGTTGGTATTATTTTTCTCTAAATAATCTTTTGGATATACAAACTGATTGAATAGACTCTCAGGGTTACCAATACGGTAATGGTTTATTTTACTCTGATTAAAAAAAATCAATAAAGTTTAAGCAATCTAATAAAGGGAACACGTAGAATAATAATAATAATAATAATAAGATGCAAGTCTAATCCTTTTTAGCCCAGTCATAATTTGGAGTTGATTTTACTTTCTTAATTGTATCATTTTCTTCTTTTACATAATTATAAAATTGGGCGCAAGTCATTTTATAATTATGATGACAAATGAAAATTGCTTTAATTGTCTCCTCTGACAACCTGTTTCTTTCGTCCGACCATTGAGTTGACATTAGGAAAAATATTCTCTCCATATTTGTATTGCGGGGTGGAATGTCACATAGTATTCGCATAGCTTAATTATACATGACTTCTGATCACTATACTTTGTATCTGCAAAAAACGTCAGCAATTTCTTTTCCATACGCAGTTTCATAGTTGCTTAGCAGTTATGTTTGGTGCTATTTTTCTCAAAATAATCTATACTTATAAAAGGTAATATTTGTTTGTGTGTGTCCGCGATGTCCAGACGAATCTATCGCACTTACAGCTATGAAATTTGGCACACAGGTAGTCGTAATGGTGACTCAATGCACCTCGAAGCTGAAATTTTAAAATTTAGTCTAGAAAATTTTTTTATTTAATGTTATGTGTTCTTTTGGTTGATTTTTCTCACTAATTTCTCAATAGAATGGTTTTGAATAATTGTACGCAAAAAATAGATAAACCATCGGAAAGAGCGCACGATTTCTACTCTAATGAAGTTAGTTTCGAATTTCTGACGTAATTTACTGAATTTTGGGATTTTTTAAAAAAATAGTCACTTTTCAAAAATAAAATTTTCTGGAATACTTAAAACTCTTGCATCCGATGTTCTAATAAAGATATCATTTTGAAAATTTTTCAGCTTATAACTGCAACGGTTCTGTCTGATTTAAAACAAGAATGGTTAAAATATCTTTTCCCTTTTTTTAAATTAATTTTTTTCCTGGTAGTTGAACTATATTTTTCCTCTGGCGAAGCTTCCGCCCGCGACAGCTCTCCGGAACGTTGCGGGCAATTTCATTGGCTGACGGGCCAGGGTGACGTCATTACTTTCGCGTTCTGCGAGGAGATGATTTATTTACTCGATGACTTCGATTATTTTTAAGCGTGTCTTAACTTATTTCTTTGCCTTTCATACTTTGTTTGCTATGTAATAAATATCACATTGTAATTTTTTAACATTGTTTTGGATTTAATGATACTCGGTCGAGAGGAAAAAGAGGCGGACCAACTCAATATTATATATATTTCTGTTTTGATTTCCTTTTTAAAACTTTCATTTATGTAATTGTAAGTGGGCTTTTTTTTATTTTGTTGAAGCCCGATTCCACGGCCAACGCCGTGCGCGTACTGCTAGTCTTTTATATATATAAACTAGTTGAATAGAATCTCACTGCTGCTCAGTGGCGGACTGGGTTTGAAAATAACTGTTGCCAGCAGTCAATGGGGGCCGACTCATATTAAAAATGATCTTTTTCACTATATATATTTTTAAATTTTTTTATTATAAATATAATCAATTAAAATCAATAAATGGAAATGATATACTATATAAATTATAATATATTGTTATTATCTAAAAAGCTGTTATATATACTAATAGTTCTGTGAACAGTAGACCTTGCTCCTCCCCACCCCACCAAAAAAAATTCTGCTCTTCATTTCAGTCTTTAAAAGTTTAGCCATTTATTTTTCGAATTCAAATTATTTGCGCAATTCTCTGCTTTTCTCATTATTAATTAAAGCACAATTAAATGTCTGCTTTTATCAATATTAACAAAATCACAATGAAATGCAATTTGTTATCATTAGAGGTATCTTTGGAGGCATTATGAACGGAGTTTCGTTTGGCTACAATCGTTGGAAAAACACTTAACACTTCATAAAACGCAACCATTTAAGCGTCCACCATTTTGAAACGGAATAAAAAAAAAAATATATAAATCTTTACACATACGGTGGTTTACGCCGACATCAAAGAGCATTCACGCCAAATTCAAAGTAAATCGATTTAAAAAAAAAGAAAATTTGTAGATTTTTATAAAAGACGAATAATTCCTCTTTACATATAAAGAACTAAACTTTTGTACTAAAACAATTTCAAACTAGACAGTTGAAAACAAGAAAATTATAAGTTAAAGCTGTATTTTATTTTTTTAAGCAATAAAATCTAACGTGAAGTACCATAGTGTTATTTCAATGTTTTACTTCTGATCATGCTTTTGTATGCAAATGTCAACAAATAATAAAAGAGAATGAATGTGTAGGTTGCTGTCTGTCTGTTTATGTTCTACAGTCCGTTGAATCTAGAGCCATCAAATTTGGTACAAGCATACTATAAGAGCGTAGGAATGCATCTCGGAAAGTTTTTAAATTTTAATTAATTAAAAATTAAGCAAAAATTGGGAATTTTTTCAACTGCAACTCAAAAAATATCATCACATAAAAATAATTTTTACACATTATTAAATTTCAAAATTTTTATCTTTCAATGTGAGGCCAGTTTAGTTGCTATGCAATTTCCCCTTAATTTTGCAATTGGAAAAATAATATTTTTAAGCATAATATTTGACAATACTTTGAAATGTTGTAATGAAAGTGAATCAACTTTCATTGCTTCAAATCAATAAATATTATATTTGTCTTCTGATAAAGAAGAAGCATGATATAAAATCATCTTACGATATAAAAACTTTCTTTAATGCAATAAATTGCATTCCTTTTCGCCAGTTTTTTAGTTCAATTTTTTTCTTTCCACATTACTTCAAATAAATTTACTTTTTAGACATATTTACAATATTATTATGATATATTTAATTTTTAACAATGATCTTAAAACTCATCTATCCTGTTACGAAAAGAAAGTTTTTCCTGGAGATTATATTATTCATTTTGTGCTTAAATAGGTTAAATATTCACTCTATAATTTGCTTAAAAAAGTGTAATAATTGTAATTTAAATTAGAATTATGCTTGACCAATAAAAAAAATAACTTCATTGACTTTCAAGATTTTTAGCCTTTTTTATCTGCTAAATGTAAAAACCTAAGTCATTAATTTCATCAGATGCGAAACATACTGCATCAAAATTTAGTTCAAATAATAATACATTTCCTGTCCACTGTTTTTCAATTTTTTAACTAATTTATTTCTTGGTTTTATGTAACAATTAATGACTTCAGCTTACCAAAAATCAGATCACTTGGTGAATTTAAAGTTGGCTGGCATAATTTAATCCACACAGTTAATAAGATGAATTATTCAGCTATTCGCGAAAGCTGTCAGTATTTAATACACCTCTCTAAGTCTTTTTTCTCCCTTTTTAAGATACGCTATGCATGTTATACTCTCTCTTTGTTGACAGAAAACAGGAATACCACTCCCCACAGCCCAATTATTTGTCACGAAAGAAAGGGCCCTTTACAGTTTTTAAAACCTTGTTAACATAGCCAAAGAAGCACTCCCACAGACCCCTACCCCAAGGAAAAGGCGAGTTTCCCCTTTTCACTGATGCTATTTAGTCAAATTGCATGATTCCCCCTCCTCTTGTAAGTTTCAGCGGTTCGACGTAGACAATTTTCTTTGTTCGCTTGTCCGTCAGTTTTACTACTGTAAAAAGCACTAACAACAAAAAAGAATGTTATTTAGACATTTCCAAGGACCACAGCCTTCCTGCTCAGAGGGATAATCTCTTCCGTCCTGATGGGGGTGATATAAGTGGTCATCGCGTCCCGACCTTGCACAGAAAGAAAAGGTTGTGTGAGGAACATAAAACTACTTGCTATTTTGTTTGCTTTAGAAAAGACGCAGGAATTTCTCTAGAAAAAATTCTTCCCTTTCTCTCTCTTTCACATACACATATCCTGGGGGCCCATATCAGCTTATGTGTAAGAGGGCCCACTTGCCATCGGGCAAGCTGGCAACCTGGCCAGTCCGCCACTGCTGCTGCTGATATCGAGAAAGCGGGACAAATAGTAATTCGGGACTGAGTAATGAAATACGGCGACGTATGGCAACCCTACCTCTCGGCAACTGGAAGTCGGACATTCTTCAGATAATTCACGATCGAAAGTTACGAATTACATTATTTCTATTTTTTAATCTTACAGTTGAATCGGCAATTGTAATAAAGGCGGTATGTGGCATTTTTTTAAATTATTCACTTTTTGTAATTTTCTGTGCAAACGTGTGTGAGGCGGTAACAAATGAATTACTCTTGAATCATAAGCGACTGTATAATATCAATTATGAAATTTCCCCCCCCCCTTTAGTTTACGAGCACCGCGATTGAAATGGTGCTTCCTGTAAAATTTGAGTTTTGTCGTATATCCCTTTTTACATCTGATGATTTTTTTTTTTTTTTTTTGCTTTTCGATGAATGCCTGAAATTGTTTTCCTGAACCATGATAAGTTTCGTGAAGAACAGAAACGAATACTTGGAGGCTAAAAGGAATGCTCGAATTCTAAGATTCAAAAGTTCCTGACAAAGCTATCGTTGTAAGGATATTAGACATTACAAATATAAGTACATAGTAGACTTGGATAGTACGTTATTTTAGAAAGATATGTCGCATTGCAAATACAAGTTAAGAGTAAGTGCTCGCCTTCTTTTTTTAAAATTCAAATTAAGTGAGTTTTCGTCGTTGTAAGAGGACTTCAGAATTTTTACCCTTTCACATTTATCAGTCTTACATCGATATTCCTGAATAATACCTTTCGATCCCAAATTTAAAATACCTGTTACTATGCTTTAGAATTTTTTTATGGAATGCCAGCAAGCGTTAATAAGATCCTGGCAGTCCAATTCCGATAATTATTTCTTCCTATAATTTATACTTGCAGTCAGAACTTGAGAACCATCAGAGCGCAATACTTTGTTGCATTCCACTAGCGGTGACGATTTATCTTGTTCTATTTATCATCCAGGGGTGTAGTGGAGCCGGAAACCACCGAAATCCTGGTTCGGCACTGCTTTTTTTCACGAGAAATAAATACGAAAAATTGTGAAAACGTTCTTAAAACAGGACGATTTTTGTCACCTAGGTTAGAGCGTTCCGGCACTGCTTTTAGAGCTTTCCGGCACTGCTTTTCGAGCGTCCTGGCATTGCTTTTAGGGCGTCCTGGCATTGCTTTTCGAGCCTCCTGGCATTGCTTTTCGAGCGTCCTGGCATTGCTTTTAGAGCGTCCTGGCACTGCTTATTTTGCAATTACACCACTGTTATCATCCATTCGAACTGACGGCATCTTTGAATAGTGTTGTTACATGTACCATAACGGCTGCTTGCCGACTGATTACATTCTTAATCTGTTATTTTATCCCAAAGATTCGCAGGAGAAAGTTGGGAGAGAAGCCACTGGCCAATGTCCAAGTGAAAACCCGGATCAGCCAGTGCTTCTACCCCACGAAAAGGACTGTGGAAAATTTTACATATGCGATGCAGGTGTTCCGCACCTCAAATCTTGCCAACCAGGTTTGCATTTCAACCCTGCTCTTCATGCATGTGATTACCCGGATAACGCTGGATGTGATTCAGGTTTGCTCATTTCTTATTATTTCTCGAGTTGCTGTCAATGCTTAAGCTGTATATGGTCACAAGAAACAAGCATGTAGTCAATTTAGTTTAGTTGGTTAGAAGTAATAAGGCTAGCGTGTTTTATCCTTTATTTTCTTTGTTACATATCCGCATACTTTATAAAATGAACACATTGACCTCGTAATTCATTTTTAAAAAAAGTACCGATTCAAACCTAAATGCGAGGGCAAGTCAAAAATGATCCGCACTTTACTTTTGAATGATTGGTGAACAAAGCATTGATAAACAAGCGATGTATTTAGTTCAGCTGTCAACAAATTCAAGTATTCTCTCTAATGGCGTAGCGAAGGTAAAAGGCACCAGGGGCTTAGTTTTTATTTTTGTTACCTCCTAGTCTCATCCATCAAGTTCTAACTTTAAAAAACTTAAAATAAGCGCGAAACTCTTGTCTTCGATGCACTCCCAATTAATGGCGCCCGCGACATCTATACTTCCTTGCCCACCCGTATCCACGGCACTGATTCCTTCGGAGAAGAAAATTTAAGCGTGAGATTCCCCACCAAACCAATCCACTTTTTTTGGAACACAGGATGCCAAACTCCTTCGTCAATATCAGAAACCGATGAGAACGAGGAAAAATTTGGAATTCCATCCGATTTAGATTTTTATTCGGCCCACTAGAGCATAAAATTGAAATACGATAGTCGATTAGAGAGACTTCTCTCACAAAAGCGAAAACCACAAAATGGGGGAGGGGTGTGTGGGTGGGAGTCAGTATGGGGAAATCAGGGCAGAGGGACCCGTTTTGAAAGTAGGGGGAAGGAGAAGACACAGTAACCTAAGAGATCGAGTTGCCCATAAGTGCTGCTGGCACAGTCCGACCTGTGAATGACCCACCAAATTTTATGGCCTGAATATAGAAACGGTTTGCTAAGAAGCCCTCCATATGTATTGGAGCAGATCGATGGTGAATATCCATCTTTACAGTTGGTTGACCAACCATCGATGCACTGCGCCTTGCAGGTCCTGTTCCGTAGAGAAGCAACGGACGCGTAATGCATCTTCCAGGGTTAATCTCTGTAGAAGAGTACTATCCCTGTATTGAGTTGAGAACCTCGACTAATTTCGGCACATGCAGCGCGTTCCAACAACAGGAAACATACCGAATGCTGGCTGTTCCTTCTCGGTCCATATTGCTTGCAATGAAGCCATTCTTGCTCTTCAACAGAACAAATAAAAATTTTGACTATCAAACCTCTCTTACTCGGCCTCAAGATTAAAAACTAAACATTCACGCTACCAGCAGCCAAATGTTTGATTTGAACTATTTTTCTGTCTAAAGTATATATTATTTTTGACTTACCAATGTATTTGCCACTCTTGAGTGAAGATGAATCAATTTTTTTCAATTCTGAGCACCATTATGTTTTATTTCAGGTGTTAACAAAAAAGGGAGAGAAGGCTTTGATATTTCATGTCCTTTGAATGAAGACGGTAACCCCATATTAAGACCACACGAAACAGACTGCAGAAAATTTTATACTTGTAGCAATGGAATTACGTTGGTACACGTCTGTCAACTTGGCCTTCATTTTAATGCAGAACGTCAAGCCTGCGATTATCCGGAAAACGCTGGTTGTGAAAAAGGTTAGCTTAAAGCTGTTTATTTAATCTATTTTTTATATATTTATACTGGGACTTCTCAAATATTTTGCTTTCCAAAATGGATATATTAATAGTACATAAAATGAAATAATGAAGCATTAAAAATTATCTCA
>BGPR01053451.1:0-10401 GCA_013235015.1 Araneus ventricosus | reverse complement strand
ACCGTAATGAATCTCACACTATCTCTCAGAATGGTTACCTTCATAATAACAATTCTGCTAGTTCAAACCCTGTGTATATAAATCGTAGGGGTAGAAATGTTAACAGGCCATCAACGTATGATGATTATCTTTTGTAATTAGGCATTATTCAACAATATTGTTACAAAAATCGTTCTATGAGTGTAGTGTAAACAGTCCAACACGCAGGAAAATTAGGTGCCGAGATATTCGGGCTTATTCGTTTTGTGCGGTCAATTTTAAAGCTCGTATTTTCGGACATGGCGAATTTAGGGAAAGCATGCGTCGATAGAATTAAATTTTATGAGTGTTTCTAGATGTTAAATGGTCTGCAGAACGCAGCGGTACCATCGCCGTGTCTTTATTTCAATTAAGTGCCGAGATATTCGCGTTTATTCGTTTTCTGCGCTCAATTTTAAAGAGCATATTTTCGTACATGACGATTTTTAGAGAAAATATGCGTTGATAGAATTTAATTTTATGAGTGTTTCTATATGTTGAATGGACTGCTGAATGCAGCGGTACCATCGCCGTGTCGGTATTTTAAATAGGTGCCGAGATATTAGCGTTTTTTGCGCTCTATTCTAAACGCGTATTTTCGGACATGGCGAATTTAGAGAAAATATGCGTTGATAGAATTTAATTTTATTAGTGTTTCTAGATGTGAATTCGGCTGCTGAATGCAGCGGTACCATTGCCGTGTCGGTATTTCAATTAGGTGCCGAGATATTGGCGTTTATTCGTTTTCTACGCTCAATTTTAAAACGCGTATTTTCGTATATGGTGATTTTTAGGGAAAATATGCGTCGATAGAATTTAATTTTATGAGTGTTTCTAGATGTTAAATGGGCTGCTGAATGCAGCGGTCCCATCGCCGTGTCGGTATTTTAATGGAGAATGAAGGCTTATTCACAAATGTGCAGAAAACACGTAGCAGAAGTAACAGGAAACAATAGATCTTGCACAGATTAGCAACGCAAACAGACAACAATTCAGGTAATAACAGTTCAGCACTTTGAGGTTTAGCAACACACATAGTCAGCAAATCACTAATAACGGCAATAACAGTACTTCAATAGCGTTCAGCTCACCGACTTTCACTGCAGACAAAACTCCAAAGTCGTTCCAGTGGATCAACACACTCTCCCTGATCCAAACGTGGTCCTTATATACTCTCTGTGACAGGCCGTGACGTCACATGGAGTTTTCTCGTATATTCAAGCGTATTTCCTTTCCTTATAGAGATATCGAGAAAAGGGTCGCCTTTTCTGGAATCATCGATTTGTCGCCAAGTCGCCAAAATGGTCGCCAATGTCAGGGGTCTCGGAACGGCCGCTGCCCGTTACTCCATGCTTAACCTTGTAAAACTCTCTTCCCAACCACAAGACTAACATTGCTGGGAAGCGACTTTCCATGTTCGTAACAACAATATTATATCTGTACCATTTTGTATATTATTGCATATCATTATGTATATTATCATCATCATTTTGCAATTGTATTAAAGTTAAAAAATTATTATTTTGTATTTTTTATATTTTCTAAAAGGGAAGGATGTTATATATGTGGCAACACTTAGTGTTGAGGTTTTGGTAACAGGCATCAGGCAACCAAGAGCACGAGACATGTTTACTGATAATTCATGCTGGAGCTGAGTGATACTAGATGCTCTTAAGATATGTTATAAAAGTGAGATTGTACAATAAAACAAGTATTGGAACTAAATTTTGATTCATAAACAGAATTAAAATGTTCTGAATGTTTTGAAGTCGATGATTTAGGCCAGGGTTCTCAAACATTTTTTCCCTCGCGTACCCCTTACTGTCAACCCCCCGTCCGTCTATGCAAAGAAGTTTTTATCAATAATGTTAAGGGCTTAGGTAAGCTTACGAGTCAAATAACGCGAATTAATGACATTTGCAGGACTTATTTTTAATTTTATATTTTATTTCAATTTTAAAATAGTATTAGTTAAACGGCGAAACGAACAAAAACAGTATTGCAATAAGGATCACATTAACTTATAAGGTTAGCTTAAAATTTCTCTTCGTAATAATCAGTTATTCAAGTGCAAGAAAATTTCAGTGCGATCCTTGAGCTTGTTTCATGGAGCTGAGTTTTATAAAATTGGTTTCAAATGAAGAAAGATATAATCTCATGTCGCTGCGTCAAGCTTATTTCGATATTTATTCTTAATCGTATGTAGGCTGCCCATGTCTCCACATAAAGATTTGAACAATCGGGTGTTAGTTGAAATTGCTGCTAAACGGCGCATCAGTAAAGATGTTTTAATGCTGCCATTTTATAATATCTCTCCTCAAACAACGCAGAGTGGTTTTGGACAATCTTCATCACTCGTGACGGAAAATCCATATTTTAAGTATTCGTTAGAATATTTTCTATTCTTCGGAGGCGCACTGATGTTTTCAGTTGTTTTTTAACAAAATCAATTTTATTTCTTACCTGAACAGGCCAATCAGCCGGCCTTTGCACTTCATGATTTTCATCTCGGTGATCCCAGTTGTCTCCATAGCTGCCAAATCGGTGTGGTTCGAATATCAGTTCTAGATGCCGATCTCCAGTTTTCAACCGCTTGTCCATTTTGAGAAATCAAACAATATCGAACTGAAGTCACTCTTCGGCCCCTTTCACATTATGCGGTTTAACCATTACGACAAGAATGCATTCGGCCGCCTCTTGGTGGTAAACTGAAGAAATGAGTGGGAGCTTTCACACTAGCCGATCGCGGTTTGAGTCCGTTTGTTGGGGTTTAAACCAGCCGCGTGCGCGACTGAATAGAACGGCGCCGTTACGAATTCGTCTTAGTAGTAATGTATGAAAATATGCTGACGCTTTCACACTGCGCGAATTTCTTCCAGCTGTCGTCCGTCACCTTCACAAGGTCACTTGTTCTTTTTGCCTTTTCGAAGCTTTTGCAGTTAATTAATGATTCCATTATTTTTATAGAATGCTTCAAAATTTAATTTTACTATTTGTCTTTGTCATTTTTAAATGATTTCATTGTTATTATAGAACGCACTTTCATTTAATTTGAGTGTTGACTGTGTAATTTTTTAATATTTTTGTTATTTTTTCTTATTTAAAATTTAGCTATTTTATTTTACAGTGTTTGTTTCTCCATAAGCACCCTAACTAGGAAACAGGGTGTTATGGTCCAAACAAAATACCTAACTAAAAAAATAATTCAGAAGCATTATAATGTTTTAATAACATTATATTCTCCTGTTATTTTATTAACTATGTTCTATACCATATTATAACATATAAAATTGTATAACATATTTAAAATTACAATTAAATAAATTTTTTTGGTTCAAAATCAGTATAGAAAGTTTTTATGATCCCTTGGATCAATAGCGCCCTGTTCTTCTGCCTAATTTGCCCTTTGGATAAGGCGGCCATGTATAAGGTATTGGAAACGAATTATATACTATTTCATGTAAATAAATAAAAATCTGGATAGCAGCGTCTAATAATCATGACTGAATTCTAAGATAACAATATATGTTTTATTTCTGAAGTCGCAATTTCAAGAAACTTTTTACCTTTCATAAGTAATTCCGACAGTCTTATCGAATTCCTCAGTATTTTGAACTCTTTATGGAGATTCCATTAAAGTTTACGATATTTTTATGATTTTATTTGAAAATTTAAATCATGAATATATCATGATATTGCACATGAGTGTACTTTAAATAATTGAGAAGATGTAGTCAAAACCCATCTAAATATAAAGAGATGTTTGGTGAGTGATTTATACTTTAAATACTTACACACAGGATTTTTAAAATATTGTTACAAACATGGAAAGTCGCTTCCCAGCAATGTGAGTCTTATGGTGTGTTGATCCATTGGGAACGACTTTAGAGCTTCGTCCGCAGTGCAAGCTTGGAAGCTGGTGAGCTGAGCGCTATTGGAAGTACAGTTATTGTCGTTACTAGTTATTTGCTGACTGTTTATGTTGTTAAATATCAAAATGCTGAACTGTTATTACCTGTGAATTGGTAACCTGTGCAAGAACTATGGATTCCTGTACCTGTGCTACGTGATTCCTGCATATTTGTAAATAAACCTTCATTCTCCATTATCCTGCGTGTTGGACTGTTTACACCATACACCCAGGGAAAGACTTTTGCAACAATATTGTTCATCAAGCACACAGAAATTTCCCTGCTATGTTTATACAAACACAATGAAAAAACATGCAAAATCAAAGCATTGCGTTATAGTTTTTTTCAATGCGTGGTATCTTACATATAATTTTCAAGGAAAAGGTATACTATTTTAACGTCATAAAAAGTGATTAAAGCATATCTGATTAGTTACCATGTTAAATGATTTTAAAGCTGCGATATTTCGAAGGGAATTTTCATAACATTTGTTTGCAATGGGTTGCTTAGTTTTTTTAAATCCTGCGAGCAAACGAAATCCATGTTCCACAACTTGTATATAATCGATTTACGTAATATATTATTAATATATACATTTGTAATGCTTAAAATTATTACACTGACTTCAAAATCCATATCTAGGGAGGAACTTATTTTATGTAATTATGGTAAAAACAAAATCTATAAGTTTTTGCTAAGTAATAAACAGTCGCACTTTCGCTATTGCTTTTTCGTTGTTAAAAGGTCCTATAACACTTTATCTTAAACACAAACGATTAAGATTTAAAAATAAGTGTCAGTTACTTGCGATTTTGTTTAGTTATATTAACGTCCCGTTTTGAAGCAACACAAGGTCTATTTTAGGACGGAACTTGTCATTTTGAACCGCGGTCACATGACTAGGACGACACATGAGCTGGCACCCCTTTTCCAAACTTTCGTCTCACAGCAGAGGGAGGACGTTTCACCCCTACCTATGATTTAACAGGCAACACAGTTACTTCAGAGTCACAGCTACCATTTTTGTCGGTTGAATGCAGTTCCAAATGTTAGTATTTTGCCGCAGAGTATAATTTTTTATTCGGTTGTGGAACTCATCAAAAGATGCTACAGACATTCCGACATTCATCTGCACGTTGTTCTTCCAAAAGTTAGGCGATTATAGTCTCGTTTCTTTTGATTGATGGGTGCAAGACCATATTGCTGCTATTTGCTTCCGATCCATACTGAAACAGCTATGAAATTAGAAACCAAACTCAAATACTGACGGCGCAAATCGTCAAGTGTGAAAGCAAACATGACACGGCAAAAAAAAATTAACAACTTTGCGCCGTAACGAGTAAACCGCATAATGTGAGAAGGGGGGGGGGGGCCTAAAGATAAGCACTTCAAGTTGAGCACGCATTAGCCTACAAACACCAGTTTTGTGCCACAAAACAAACCAAACCAATCAAATTGAGCACCCATAAAAACTCAAATCTTGATTTATAAGAACAGTCCTTATTCATTATGCATCCCAAACGAGCAATTAATGATGTTTGCGTTTAATCATGCTTTTAATAAAAACGTCAAAATAAGAATCTTTGAGAGGATTCCGTATTGTTCTCGATAAGCTAGAAGAACAAAAATAAAAAGCAAACCACACTGGATCCTAGTGAAGTTACAGCTTTTGCGAGCCCACTGATGATTTATGCATAATCGGGGCTGGTGAAGACAAAATATCAATCATTTACCAGGCTTTCTTTTGCTTTATTTTTTCTTATTTTGAGCGTCGGTTAGACTAGCACAACTTTCACTTTTACTTTTCACACGGACTTAGGAAAACCACAGAGAAAAAGAAAATAAAAACAAAATACTGTAACTTTTTTAATCATTTATATTTTCTTGTTTCCGCCATTACCGACTTTGATTTCTCGTACCCCTAGGGGTACGCGTACCATAGGTTGAGAACCTCTGATTTAGACCCTTGCATTCACCTGTTACAAAATCGTTAAGCAGAAAATATGAAATTTCCTGAAGATTTTTTTTTTACTTTGATCATGCATAATTCTAATTTAAATTACAATTATAGCTAATTATGAAGTTCATATTTAGGCACCTGCAACTTACAAATTAATGAGGAACTTGCACCCGTGAGGAAAATGCTAATTTCTGTGTTTCATCAACAGATTGATCGTCAAAATGTTCGAAAACGATAATTAAAACCCATAAAATGGACTAAGTAAAATTTAAGTTTTAAATTACCGAAAAGTACAGCAAAAGCACGTGACCTCAAAACGCTACGTGATTGGTTTGACGTCATTACTCACAACACTGTAATGTTTACGTTTGTCTAGCGGCGTTCGTATTCTATTAACATCCAAATTTATTTCAACTCCGATCTTTATAATTCATTCTCTCATTCTCACTGTTGATTTATTTCTAAATGTGTATTCATTTTTACAAATAATGTCCGTAATACCTGGATTTACCGAAGGACAGTCGGACAATTTGCCGAAAATTGACAGCATGACGATGTTTTCGTTTTTAGGGAAAAACCCGGATTTCATGGGAGCGGATATACGAGGAATTAAAACAAAAATTTATTTCTGCAAGTATGAGCACACACACACACGAAGGAAGAACAAAAGAAACAATGTTTGCAAAAGAAATCATCGAAAAACAGCAGAAATTAAGGAAATGCGAGAGCTTAATGCGAAACGAAAAAAAAGGGGGGGGGGGGAGTAAGGCAAGTATAGGAAAAATTAACTATATCCCGGAAATACCACACCCACAGGAAAGATAGGCAAGAGAAACAATGTTCTCAGCAAAAATAATCCAAAAATATAAAAAATTAAGGGAATGCGAGAGGTGAGACGATGCCGGAAAAAAAGGGGGGGGGGATAGGAGCCAAGTACAAGAAAAATACAATTTAGGCAGAAAACACCACTCCCCCACAATAAATAGGCATCAAAGACAACGTATGCTGCAAAAATCATTAAAAAATATAAATAATTAAAGAAATGGGAGAGGTTCAAAAATTTACTGCAAGCTAGTAGCGAAAGGGTTACACAGGCCGATTGCATCATTTTTTGGAAAGGCGCTAAAAATGCCAGAAATTGAATTTGAGCGGATAAAACCACTCTCCCACTAAATAAATACATTGGGAGCATCATTTACAAGTGAAAATAATCTGATACAGTTAAAATTAGCTAAATGCCAGACGTGTTTAATCTGACAAAGTGAAGGATGTCAAACGTAAACAAACGATTTCCAAAACAGAAAATGATTCATAAAAAATGAACTAATTGTCCAAATTACATAAATGATGTGTCGAAGCACTCAGGAGGAGATAGAGAATAATAATAATTATGTTTAAACAGCTGGGAGGAAGACTTTCAGCACTCGAAAAAAGCTATTGACCAAAGGGTTACAGCTGATTGCATCGTATTTTGGAAAGTCACAAAATAAATGAAAAATGATATTCGGACGGAAAAAACCACTCTCCCACTAATTAAACACATGAGCAACATCGCATGAAGGTGAAATTAATTGAATACAGTTAAAATTAACGAAATGCCAGATCTATTCAATCTGACGAAATGCCAGCTGACGAATGTAAACAAACCGATTGCTGAAGACAAAGTGATCCATAAAAAATGAACTAATGGTGCTATTTACAAAAATTATACACCAAAATATAAAATCTTTTATAGATCAACAAGAATCATATGCCTCTCGCTATTTTAACGGCGCCATCAAAGTAAACAAACCGTCATCGTGAGGTGTGACGTCACAAGTGGCGGCGTAGGAAAACTAGCGTTTTTGAGATGAAGTAAATAGTGCGCACTTGAAATTGTTTTATTTTACCTTTTCGGGCTATAAAAGTAAAAAAGAAAGATACTATCCATCATATTTATTCATTTTCTATATTATAAAAATATAAACAAAAAACGTGCAAGTTCCTCATTGTTTGCAGCAGATGTTTTCACCTTATAATCAAGCAAAAATGCTGTCTTATGAAAGGCACAACTAAATATATCTATAAAAAAAATAGAAACGATCTGAATTATTCATCTACAAACAAAATACATCTCATGACAAATATAATTCTAAAATATAAATTATCATGTTCTTATAAAAGTACGCACAAGAAAATAACTGTAACACCCATAAGTTGTAAAAATTATATAAAGGTGAAATTCTTTGAAAAATATCCGAGATATATAACGTAAAAAAGAAATATATCCGAGTTATATAATATTTTTAGACATTAAAATCCCACATTATTCAAATGGTTAATACTATAATTGTACTGATTATCTGATTAGAAATGGCATATTTAACCTAATTAGAACACGGAAATGAATACCAGAATTCAGTAGCTTCAGATGCTTTACTCTTAAAATAAGGAAAATTGCCATTTTCTTATGAAATGCGCGATTAAAAATATTATATCTTTATAAGTTATGTAAAGCCTCTAAATAACTCATGTGCACATAATACACATTGCGTGATAAATCTCATCCTGAAATAAAAATCATGTTATGCTTAAAATTATACAAAGAGAAAATCTAAAATTCCATAAGCTGTAAAATCATTTACTACCTTTTCATAGCTTGCATGTAAAGTAAAATTCCTTACTAAAATTTTCTGAGAAATAAGATATTTTTCAACACAGAAAAACACAATGCAAAGATTTGATTAAACAACGAAACGGATTTAATTTCACAGATAGGTTTTTGTACTATTAAAAAACAAATTTTTTCAAAAAAAATTTAAAAAATTGATAAAACTGGTGGAAACAGCGCATTAATTAAATTATATCAATGAAAAGATAGTATTTGAATTTTAAGATGGTGTAAACATTTTCATGCGATCAAAATTTTGAAATTGATGGCCAAAAAGCACCAAAATTTTGCTCATTTTGTAATTAAAATTTCGAAAAAATCGCTCCGAGGTACAAATTCCCACTCTCCAAAGTGGCGAAGTTGATATCTCTAGGTCAGACGATCCGATTTGTGTAGAACAGGTTATTATTGGTACAGATAGCTTTACAATGAGCATTATATTCTGAAAATTCTTTCATCCGAGAGGATCTTAAGGGCATATCCTAAAAATGATTAAAAAGCAAATTTTGTGACTTTCTGTGTTCTTGGCATACGTTCTGAACTAACAAGTAATATTCTAGTATGGAAGTTTATTTTTGCAAGTGTTACGCTAAAAAAACAAAATAAATAAATTTGATATTTTTTAGACCTAAATAACCTTTTGCTATGCACATGCATTGACTTGCTGCTTTTCATCGACAAAATGATGTGTGAAGATTATATAATGATTAGGAATTAAAAAATGCGTATTGAAGTAATTTCAGATATTTTTGACAAGAAAGGAAGCTGTGACAGGAAGTTAAACCGATTTTGATAAAATAAAATTTATTACTCTTAAGAAGTTGAGTACTTATGAGCTGATGTTATAATAAAGAGGTTAAGAGAAATTTTAAAAATTAATGAAAAACAGGCCAATTTTGCCACTTTTTAGGATTTTTAAAGCCCATGGGGAGCAGTAGATATCAATCAATTTAATTCAATTTTTCCATGCTTTATTTCTGACCAATTCTCAAATTTTTCCGCTGTGTAGCAGCGTGAAAAAAATCGATTTTTTCGGCCCACAATACTGCAGACACTATTGAAATGTTGACAATATGTATTATTTAAAAAACTAGAGCCAATTCGGAAAAAGTAAAAATAGTTTTGAAATCAGCAACTTCAGGATACCATAAAACCGTTCAAATTTCCTTGGCAAATGAAAAAGCCTTTTTTTGTTCCCCAGTGTGATAGATAATTAACATACCTTCATTATTTATTTTTTAATGCTCCTTCCGTTCAGGCCTCGCTTTATTCATGAATTAGAATTTCATTGTGACAATTACACTTCTTCACATACTCTTGTCTTCAGTATTAGAGTAACAATCCGACCAGTGTCGATATACTGCATATAAATGTCATTATTGAATTCTGCATGATATCCTTTAGCTAGAACTTTCAACGGATATCTCTGCAACAATCTTAATAAATCAAGTGCAAAAAAAATGGATAAAAAGAATTTTACAAATTAGAATTTGCATGTTATCTCATCTGTTATATTGTATATACAGTTTTTCAATCCGTTTAAACTCAACTCCCAAGAAGAATAGTCTTCTAAGGATCAGCCAGTAGATCTAGGATTCCGGTCTGGGGGGGGGGGGGCTGAGGTCATAAAAACTTTGTATCAATCGTGATGATGAATCATCAAACTTCAAGGCTAAAGTAAACCAAAACTCTAACTTTACAGACTTTACTCACCCTGACAATAAGAATCATAAAGAACAATACAATACTTTCGATAATTTTAATAAAAATTACGATGAAATAACTAGCAAAAAATGCCTTCGACCGCGTCAATGCTACAAGTACAAGTGGTATGACTGCAAAAGTAGCAAAATTTTCAGCCT
>BGPR01053449.1:0-10402 GCA_013235015.1 Araneus ventricosus | reverse complement strand
AGAAATAAGTTCGAAGTATTTCAATGGAGTCCACAGCGTCTTTAAAGATATTGTGAGGTCCCTCTGGCCCCGCAGTTCCCACAGGAAAAGACCCCCAACTAACTCGCCAAGATTGGAAGAAAAGGAGCCGCGATGTTATCTTGAGTCGTAAATTACATCCTAGCTTACGCAACCTGAAGGCACACGCGCCATACCTCCCAAGCGTGGCGACATGTTGACATGCCGACAAAGTAACCTTTGAAGTTCAGTCCTCTGCGAATGATGAGAGGAGAAAGCAAGCTGAGATTTGCGGTTGGTGACCACGGTCAACCACTCGGCAAATCAATAAGACGTAACCTTTCGGCCACGCCTCATAGGGGTTGGACGAAGGGGTTTTTAAGTTTGGAGAAAGAAGGGAGACTCGATTGGATTCGGAGATTGATTCGGATTCGGGACTCGATTCTCAAGATCGGTGAAGATTGGAAGTCAGGTCTCAGCTCGAGATTCTGCACTTGAACGGGTGTCCTTAGACCCCTTGGAAATTGGAAGCCAATCCTTGGCTAGTTAGCTTTTTGGAGAGCTGAAACGCATCCGAGAATTCCTTGGGAATTACTCTCGAAATAGTGAGCGTTGCGTACCTCACTGCCAATAACCTACCTTGGTAATTCACGTAACTCTTTGGTAGTTACTTCGACTATTTGAGCGTTAGAATACCTCAATTTCTATTTCCGGCCATAGGACTTTGAACTCACCCTGAGTTGAACAATTTGACTGAACTTTATCAGTTTGCTAATCGATCACTTACGAGTAGACTCACACTAATATCTGCGATTGGATCCAGTTATGAACATTTGACTTCTGACTCTTGCGATCTCATCCGGAGTTAGGCAGATTATTTCAAAGATTTTCATCTATGTAAATTTTCTTGTAAAAAGTTCCTTAATCAAGAAACGTAATTAAAATTAATGTATTGTATTGCTGTGTCTTGTGATATCTGATCGGACCCCAGTATCACTGGGCTAAGACCTTACAATATGTGGAATAATTTCTTCATCATCGTTTAAATTGGCACCAGACTATTTGTCTTCTATTAATTCATCAATTGTGAATAATTTCAAAGTCATGATATCTTTATTACAATTCACATACAAGAAAGTAGGAAAAGTTCACATTTTAGAACGGAGGAAAACGACGTATAACCGAAACTTTGCATCGTATAAACGAAGCACTTTATCATTACAATGAATACGAATGAATCGGGACTGTAATGAAACGACATATAAATATAAACGACGTATCTATATTAGATTCGTCCAAGTGTAGAAGTAACGGTCACGTGGTTTGGTTTGGCTACGTGCCAAAGAGATTCAGACTCAGACGGTCTGTCTACATCTATAATTAGCCTACACTGTTTTGAATTAATTTGTTAAATTAATTCAAATTACAGTAGAGTCTCGATAATTCGACGTGGACCTGACCGGGCCTACTTCAAACTATCGAAAACTCGAATTGCCGAAATTATAAAATTTAATAAATAAATAAATGGAAATAAAAGCAATTTTTAAATTTCAATGTAACATATTTAAATGAAAAATGTACTTACATATTATTACATTACTGCTGCTAGCAACAGGTTGATTATATCTTCAAATAATTGTCAATTGATTTTTGTTTAAACACATTGCTCCTATCGATCTTATATATATCCCGTTTTCTTTGGGAGGGGGCATTTCTACAGGTGGCTTCGGGGTGGGTGTGCAGTGGACATATGACCCGTCGAACAACTTTAAAAATCAGATGCAGTAATTCTTTCACGTGTTGTGTATGTGTTGGTCATTATTTGGGAGCTAAACTGATTTTTTTCACTAACTCGGATTTATGGAAAACTCGAACAATCGAGACTCGACTGTAATTGCTAAAAGTAAAGTTATTTTTTTCGTGCTATGAATTTAGAATAATTTCGGTTTTGTTAAAAAGGTTCTTTCTTAAGACTTGAAATTGTGGTGTATGGATAGAGAAGATATTTTTTTTAACGAAAGTTAGTGTCAATTGGTTCATAACTTCAGTTTTTCATGCTTTTATTATTTCTTAAACACTCTGGCAATACGCATGAGATTTTCTTCAACAACTTTCGTTATTAAATCTGTGACAATCAGATCTCAGATATTATTGGCCAGCTAAAAGCCCGCCTTAGACGGGCACAAATCTTCTAGCAAACGATAAACGTATAAACGGTGCTTACTGAAATTAGAGAAAAACCAGCGGGAGTGTTCTCCCCTAAACTTTCTCGTATACTTCCCCAAAAAGATGCCGTTTCTCCTTCCCCCGCGTGGCTAAAAAAATTCGAACCTACTGTTATCCAGAATCCAATGACTATCAGAAGGTTTTTCATTATAGTGATTGAAAAATATCTAGGCAAAGAATAAAATTCAAAGCTATGCCTGCCGATTAAAACGCATATCTATCGCACACTGCTAGGTTTCACTCTTGCCGTCTCAAGGAGAAACTGACGTAATTCGCTCCTTTCGCCTGCACAGAAGACTGCTTCAAGTACGCATGCGCGTGGAGATAACGGATTGGTTTCAATAGTAAATTATACAGACCGACAGACAGTCAACCCTTTGACGGATTTGGACCAAACTTTTATACGGACCTACATTCCTGACGATAAAACTGTGTACCAAATTTTATTCATCTGGCTTTTCAAGTTTTTGAGTTATACCGTTCTCATGACCTCGCACATACAGACACCCTTTGACGGATTTTGTCTAAAATTTGATCGAAACCTACAGATTATGACAAGACCACATACCAAATTTCATCCCCGTAGCTCTAATAGTTTTCGAGTTATCGTGTTCACAGACACACAGACAGACATAATTCCAAAATTGTGTTTTTCGGACTCAGGGAGGTCTAAAACGTGGAGATTCGTCAAAATCTCGAGTTCGAATTTTTGACGATTACAATACTTTCTCTTCGTATACTTCGTATACGAGAAAGTAAAAACTAAAGGTGTCTATAAATATAAAACATTTTTACTTGTTGTTGTTGTTAGTAAAATTTGACAGAAGAGGCAGCTGTCGGAGTTTCTTTACCCGTGTTGGGGTTATCACCCGTATGTTAAGAAGCAATATTTTAAATATACAGGGCACGCACACGAAAGAAAAATTCATTGACCTACTTTTCCTTCTTTACGTTATGAATACTGTTGGAACAAATCCAAGCTTCGGCTCCATCACTGAGTGTTCGAAAAAATGTTCACGAAAATGAAAATTTCATTCTAGAAGCGAGAAAAAGAAAGTAGTATATTGCGATTTAAAACTTTATGAAGAAATTCTGCTTAAATAGGAGATAGGTTTACTTTCTGTGGGTAGTATCGGAGCTAATGGCATATTTAAATAAATTTAATAAAAACAGCTTTGGAACACACATCTTCATTAGTGTACTAGAAAGCAGAAAGTTTTTTTGGCTTAATTATTTTCCAGTTTTTTATCTTTAATTTATAATTTATTTTTATAAATATTATGGACTCTTAAAATCAGCTTTTCCCCAAATTCACCACCAGGTGGCTCCACGCTTACAGCATCAAAATTTAATTAAATGAATCTATTAACTGTTAAATGATCGTTGCGATAAAAGTTGGCATGAAGTTTTTGCAGAATTCTTAATGATAGGAAATTCTGAAAATATTAAAATAATATATTTTCATTAGAAACCCGCAAGTGTAGAAATTTTGAAAACTTTAGCACATAAGGAAATGATTGAAAAATCAATTACGAATTCTTTTACAAACATTTAACGAGTCAATTTGAATAAAAGTGTAAATTAGCTGTCGTTTTTCCACATTCACGGCGATGAGAATATCCAAATTTGTCTGATTTATTTTGATACATTATTTCCCAGTCGACTGCCTACTTTTAATTTTCTCTCTAGTACCCCAATTAATTCCGTCTGAAAGGGTTTTTTTTTCTGATTGCGCACAATTTTCTGGCAGACTTGCATGCATTTACCGTTTTGCTAAATTTATACTCTAAATATAAACCAGGAGGAGTGCTCTCCTCTAAACTTTCTCGCATACTTTCCAAAAAAGGTGCTGTTTTCCCTGCCCCCGCGTGGATAAAAAAAATTAAAACCTACTGTAACCCAGGATCCAATGACTGTCAGACAATATTTAGGTAAAGAATCAAATTCAAAGAGATGCGTACCGCTTTCCACTCTTGCAGGCTCAAGGACAAAGTGACGTAATCCTTCCGTGTGCACAGATTGCTACCAGTACGCATGTGCATGGAGAATCGGATAAAAAAATTGAATATGCAATTTAAACGCCTCTTTTTTAACCGATTGAAACGAAATTTGGGCACAGATCTATAATTAATGTTAGCATCCGTGATACCAAGTTTTATTTAACTAAGCCAAAGGGTTTAGGAGATAAAATTTTTACAAGTATGCGATTATACAGTCCGACAGACCAACAATCCTTCGACGGATTTGGTCCAAAATTGGATACGGACCTACATTCATGATGGTAAAACTGTGTACCAAATTTTATCCATCCAGATATTCAAGTTTTTGAGTTTTAGTGTTCACGTGACCGCGGACATACAGACAGATTTCCAGAGGACGGATTTTGTCCAAAATTTGATAGAAACCTACAAATTATGTTGAAAGACCACATACCAAATTTCATCCCCGTAGCTCTAATAGTTTTCGAGTTATCGTGTTCAAAGACAGACACACAGACAGACAAAATTCCAAAATTGTGTTTTTCGGACTCAGGGAGTCTAAAACGTGTAGATTCGTCAAAATCTCCAGTTCGAATTTTTTGACGATTACAATACTTTCTCTTTGTATACTTCGTATACGAGAAAGTAAAAATGCATTATAATGGGATTAACTTAGGTGACGTCACAGTCACATGGAATATGTCATCAAGCACGTCATCTAGCTGCACGTTGTCTTACGTTATTCTATGACCCCCTGCTCTTTTTTCTCCAGCAAGAAGATAATTGGATGCGAAAAACGGAGTGGCAAGTTTTGACGTGTATTACACGATAGTATGACTCTTCAGAAGCAAACTTATGCATTAAAATTTTATTTGAATCAATATAATTTTTCGTCATATTGTTCCATTTAAGAAAACCATGCAGAAAAAAAAATTGAATCTATATGAAAGAGTGCAAAATACGTAACAACAATTCGAAGTAAGATTCTTTCCTTTTTTATTGACGTCTGAGAGTTGATGCTGATTTTTTAAACAGAATATTATAGCAAGTATCCAACAAGTACACAGGCTATTGTATAGCAAACAACAAGACGGACTATTACATAACGAACATGAAATTTTAAAAGAATAAAATTTTTCCTTTGAAGCTTGCGTTCCAAATATTTCTCAACACTTTATTGAAAAGCACGTTTTAATATTCAATTTTATTTAAAAAAATGTATCTATATGAATTCCGTTATTTTATCTTCCTCGAAGATGTTGTTTTCCTGATATAAACTGAAAAATAAGCAACGGCTGAATAGGGAGTTGATGCTGATAGAATGTATTATACCTGAATTTTAAAGAGGGAAAACATTTTGTTGCATTTCTTCTGTATTATGTATATGCTCAAAATATTGCTATTAAAATTTGCTTAACAATAGCTTGCAAAAGGTTTGTTTCGAAGAATAAGGGCTTTTTGCACAAACTTATTTCTATTTTCAAATATGGAAAATAACAGTAAGAAAGTTCTGTGATGGTCAAAACATTCGACGTCGAGATTTTGTGGAATTTCTACCTTTCAGACTTACCTTTATGAGTCCGAAGAATGAAACACATTTAGAATTATGCCTCTCTGTGAACACAACTAAATTTTAAATCAAATTTTGGTCTAAATCCAACTACTTATTGTCTGTCGGTCTGTTTATTCGTGCGTATATGAAAGCGACAATTCAAAAATTCAACTACCTAGTAAAAATGAAATTAGATATGTAATCTTGGCCAGTGGCGGCTCGTCCATTAGAGCTGCAGCACTCCCTGAAATTATTTTTTAAACTTTTATTTTTCGTTTTGAATCTTATTTGCTTACTTTTCCACTCTCGAAGTTGAATGACTTACGAAAATGCAAGAAAAAAAGAAAGAAAAATTGGAAAAAAGGCATAAAATGAATCCAAACGAAGAGAGACGCAGGTCTGAGCTGCACTGTACAACAGGTGTTCCAAAATGTCGTTCACAAACTTGAATGATTTATCAGGCATACAGAAAGTAGTCATTTTTATAAGCTTTTATTCAACTTGAGTGTCTTATCCACAAATCTTGAGATCGATTTCTTACCCACTTCCAATCGAGATACAGCTTTGAAATTTAGCACAGTGGTGGGTTTCCGGAGACAATACAATATTATGCAAAAACATTTGCAATCTATACCTATTTTAAACCTAACAAAATGATATTAAAATTTTAGCCCTATATTTGGGCGATAAAGTTTGGAAGGTGGTAACCTCTCGTTACGTAGGGTTGTAACACCACTAGACGGCACAATAGAAGGTGGCGCGAGCTGTGAATCATCCCCATTTTGGAGCGGCTTGAGGGTCAAAGGTCAGATCGGGGAAGTGAGTCTTGTTTCGTTTCTCGGTCTGTGTCGCACTTTTTTCAAATTTGTAATATGTAATATTCGCAACGAATATTTACTATGTGTTTTATATTGGAGAATTCGGTAATTGAATTTCGTTTACTATGCTTAACACGTTGTGTGTATTCGTGTCAGCCGTCAGTAAAAAGTAGAAAATAAAATAAAATAATTAATTAAGGTATAAGCTTTTATTCATGCGAAAAAATGAACGCAAAATTTGAAAATAATTTTTCTGCTAATGCATGGTTCAAATAAAAGCGTGGGCGCCTTTAACTAGGAATATTCCATTTGTTTAAGGAAATATACACAAAATATAGGTAAGGTGCTATATAAGACGCCCACGCTTTTATTCGAACCATTCATTAGCAGAAAAATTATTTTCAAATTTTACGTTCATTTTTTTTCACGAATAAAAGCTTATAGCTTAAAAATCTGATTTTAAATTTATTTTATTACAATAGTGCATGGGGTCCAAAACTCAAAGGCCAACCGCTTACGAATTACTAATGAATTAAATAAAAGTAAAGAGTACGCCAAATTAAGTGTACAACACAGGTTGAAAGGAACACAAAATGATATTAACACAACCACACAGTTGCATGCATAAGAACATGCGAAGCGTGCACAGCTTTGGACGGCAAGTCCGTGTTAATGTGAACGCGATAACTCACAAACTTGAATAGCTAAGTGGATAAAACTTGGTACACATTTTTATCATCAGGAATGCAGGTTTGTATCAAATTTTGAACTAAATCCGTTGAAGGGTTGACTGTCTGTCGGCCTGTATAATCGCACACTTTTGAATGCGATAACTTCTTTAAAAATTACTTAGATAAATGAAATTTTGTATGTGGCCTTCTAACCTTAATTGTAGTTTTGTGTTAAATTTTTGTGTCAATCGGTTAAAAAAAGGTGTTCAAATGGGGAACTTCAGCATTTTTTAAAAACACATGAAAGCCATCTGTATTTGTAGAAAAAATCATTCTAATTTCAAATATGCAAGTGAAATTTTACAAAAAAATTTATTTATTTAAATATTGAGAGCGAAAGATGCACTGAAATAGCAGGAATCATGATGCAATCCGAAACGCACTCTCATTGGCCGAGTAGAATCTGACGTAGAGGGTGCCTTCCTTCGCATACTTCTCTTTCGCTAGTTCTGCATTCTGTTTTGAATCAAGGCGTTTGTACCAGCTAACATTTTAAAAGTGAAGTTTTTAGCTTTTCTACTATACAGCGTTCAATTTCACAATGGATATTGGTTTCATACAAGCTAAATCGGATAATTTGAGACTCTCCCGCGAATCGTATCGTCAGCCCTTTATTTGAAAATGCCTTGAAAGAATGTGTATCTCTCTGAATGCAACAGAATTTCCAACAACCAGCACTCAAATGTGACACACTATTTTGTAGTATTTTTATGGATCTCTTTGAAAGCTTCGGAACAAAGCAAGCTACTCACTTTCTATCAGTAAAATCCTGATCGCTTACTTATTTTATTACATGGGAAGGAATACAAATGTTTTGTCAGTACATGTGTCTGTAATTATTCAGTTCCGACAAAGAAACTGGACACAAAACGCCGGCTCGTAAATTATCTCATAAGAAAAGTTGTTTTGACCTTCCCTTCAGTTACCGGAACAGGGCTCTATATTATACAGAAAAGGATTTGCCTTAGAAAAACGGATAGGTTTTCGAAACCATCAAGCAACAATAAATTGCAGAGGGGCCCTCGGGCATTCCGAGAAGACGCTGCGATTTCTGTTGCACAAGCAAGAACGGAAAGATTTTGCATGATGTTTTAAATTTCGTATGCCTACAGAAAAAAAAAACAGGAATTTATTTATTTCAGAAGTTCCGTTCAAAATAATTTCAGGTACGGCATTTTTTTAAAAACACACCTATGCCTTTTAAAAATTAATTTTATTTTATATAGTTTTATTTTACTACGCTTTATTTTACTATATAAATTATTTCCTTTGTACTATTATTAATTTTAAAATACTAGTTTATACTAATTAATATAAAATCTGGTAAAAATAACTTATATAAAGAAATACACTAAAAAATTAAAAATGATAAAACTGTAACCACTTTCGTAAATTGCAAAAAAAAGAAAAGATACGAACAAAGTATCTGTAAGTAGTAAGCCTTCTTTACTGCAAAGTAAGTTTTTTTCTTCATGTTAGTTAATTTTTGAATCATATAAAAAAAACTATATAAATTTATAACAATATTCAAACCAGACCAAATGCGACTGATCTAGGAATTTAAGTGCTGCCATCAACAAACTCGAGATGCACGATGAGATAAATTTATCCCGCCTTCTCTGAACTATAATAATTGATGAGCAAACTAACTTTTGAAGACTAATTTTGATTTTAATGCATTCATTGAATATAAAGAATTTATTTTGAATCAAAAGTTAATTCTGCGAATTATTTTGTTGAACTACAATTGAAAACGAATTTTATTATAAAAAAAAGTCGCGAATTTAAACTAATTTTTAAGATATTCTTGTTGATTTTCAATAGTACTGCTAATTTTTTAAAAAAATATAAGAAACATTCGAATATCCATTGAGAAAATTTATGCTATAAATTAACATGAGCAAATTTTTTTTAAAAAAAAAAGATTCTTAAAGAAGGTGGGATCTTCTATATTTTTACCCTTTGAGGGGCAATGACTCTCAAAGGGTAAAAAAATAAATTCCATGTAATCAAATGGGAAAAAACTAATTAAATTTAACTATATGTTTTAGAATATCTTTTTTTTTTTCTGCTAACCTCATCTTATACTTCTTTTAAAAACAAAAAAAGATATCGAATTCTGAATTTACTGTGCTTCATGATATACAATTTTAATAGGTATAATATAGATCAATAACTCACATCAAAATGATCTCCACAGACATGACGAACGCTGCTTGCTGATAATTCCGGATTTAGCCTCGGATCCCTCTTCATCGCTTTACACCACTTTTTGCAAATAACATAATTTTTTGGCACATTGATAAATAATTTATCGGGTGCCGTTACAGTTGTTTTACGACATTTAGGAACAATACAATACTTGTATCTTTCCGACATTATTTTATCTGATGCGATAGTCGGAAAGTATAGAAAAAAAGAGAATCTCTATAGAGCGCGAACGGGAAGGAAGAGTGTTTCTCCCCCGTCTGGCAATTTTGACGTCAGACCCGTTTCCCGCCAAAATGGATCGTTTTTCCCGCGTTTTCTGAGAGTCGAACTTTGATTGCAAATTTAAAAAAAACAAAACTGTCTAGAAATTTTTTTTTAATGTTATTGTTCGTTTCGAAGCATTTTAAATCGATTTAAAAAATAAAAAAAAAATGCTGAAGTTCCCCATTGCATATTCGGTTGCAATTGCGTATTGGCGACAATAAACTGCCGCCAAGAGGTTGTTTACAGTTTGATTTCCTTTCGCCTTTATGCAGTCTACGAAGGAAATAGAAGCTAGCGGCAAACGCGATTTTCAGAAATTATGGTAACCCCCCTAAATTGAAACTTCTTTTTGACATTCTCCAGATGGACCCAGAGGTGTGGTGAAGTCTTGTGTGTTATCTATAATAAAATTTCTTACTCAAAAACGTTAAATAAAATCTTATTAATTGTGGTACCTTCAGCAGCGCATAAAAATTGCGAAAATGCGCAAGGTTTATGCAAGTGGAATGCGGGAAAATACACTTTTTTTTGCAAAATATCAAGTTTTTGGGAATACATAAATTTTATATTTCATTGTAAATCACCATTCATAATTTTTTTCTCAAAATACTTAGACCTTGGGTA
>BGPR01053448.1:0-10402 GCA_013235015.1 Araneus ventricosus | reverse complement strand
TCTAGATTTCAGTTTTCTAATAAAAGAGTGATTTTTAAAAACTTTTTATTTTTATTATCCAATTATTATTATCTTCTTATTTCCCCTTAAAATTATCTAGAAAGTACTACGTCAGAGGAAAAAATGCATCCATTTTGAAAAGATTTGACTTTTTTAAGCACGAAGCAGTGATGAACAAGAGAGTTTGTTTCGTTTAGTGTCTCACCAAAGAATGAGAAAAGTTTCATTATATTTTTAAATTTATTTAAACGTTCATACAAAAATAGGATGATTCTTTTCATTAAATCAATAAAATGTGACCTCACATTTTCATTCACTCATTTAATTTTACTCAAATCAAAAAAAAATTTAATATTGCGTTCCATGCCCAGAACTCTCAGAAAATTATTTTTAACTTACTTTTAACTAAAGTTTTTTTTGTTCTTTTAACTGGAACTTTTTTATAACAGTTTCAGCCACTTACTGAGGATATCCAACAGGAAGGCTCTCCTCTAGACTTTCTCGTATACTCACACAATGTGGCACGTTTTGCGTTCGGCTTCGTTGCGAAGTCATCAGAATCTAGAACGCCTTTTGGACCTCTTTCCTAACATCGGATGGGTCTAATATTTGACACCTCTTTACAATTTCGGTTATAAAACCATATGCCATATATCATCCATCTATCTAGTTGCGATTTTCAGTTATTGTGTTCAAATTTCACATTCCCATGGCCGGACAAACACACTTTTCATAGACAGATTTCGCGTGAAATTTGATTGGGATTTGGTCCAAAATTTGTCATCGATCTATAATTTTGGTCATAAAATCATATGTCATATATCATCCATCTATCTAGTTGCGATTTTGAGTTATAGTGTTCACATTTCACATGCCCATGGATGGACAAACACACTTTTCATAGACAGATTTCGTCTGAAATTTGATTGGGCTGGTTCACCCATGTTAGAGTTTATAACTTTTAATGATTCAGTTATATCAAAAGATGCAACATATGTAGGATGTTTGAAATAGTTGTTATTTTTTAATTAATGTTAATAATTTGTATATAAAGCTATTTATCGGACGATGTCCGCTTTGAATTTTTTTAACGTAATAAACTGTCATTTTTGTAGGGAAAAAATCTGAAAACTCAAACAAATGACTATTATGAATTAAGTAAAATGTCATGAAAAAATTAATTTTTCGTTTATTTTTTTAAATAAAACAATTGGTTCCATAATCAAAAATGAAATAGAGATGCATACAATATGAATTGTTAAAAGAAATCTTCTTTAGATGCATAAATTCAAAGTTCTAATTTTCCAGTTTGTAAATGAAATTTAAAATTCAAAGAACAGTAAATGAAAGCAGTTTTTAGCTGCTTATGCTCAAATATTAATTTGAAATTGTTGTTACAATGTGAAATGCCCTTTAGTTTTCATAAAATGGTATAAGAATAAAAAATGATTTTTTTAAAATAAAAAAGTAATAAATTCTATAATTTGAGCAAATATTAAGCAGTCTTTAAAACATCATCAATCATATTCAACCAGAAATCATTGTAAATTTATTTATATAAGCATTTATAACAACGAAAAGCTATTTCAGTTCTTTTTTAATTTGATGTTTCATTATCTGTTTCACTCTGATTATGGTATTCTAATTGAGTTTGTTGAAGGATTTGTAAAGCATGTATAATTTGAAACAGGAATAAAATTTTGATAAAATTCCGCAAAAAAAAAAAGCCGCATAGCATTAAGTTGAATATCAGAGGAAAGGTCACTTTTCACATTTCAAAACGGAATAGAAGTGGTTTACGCATAAAATGAGTTTAAAATGTTTGAAAATTGTAAAAAAGCAGCATTTATCTTAAAATAATCAATTAAAAATAATTTAAAATTTAGAGGGAAAAATATTTTCTTGGTAGTGTGAACTATGAATCTTTTTGCTAAAGCCAACAGTGTTACACTCCGTCTTCAACACCCGGTAAAGGCGAATTGCTTCCATGTCATTTCCCTAAAGGGAAGAAAAAGGGATAAACTTATCCCCCTCCTAGAGGAAACAACGTTTTGTGACCTTGTCCTCGAGGGGTGTTGTCCATTCAGTGGTCTTCACCGATTTCAGAGCACTAGATGATGCTTTCAAAAAGATTTTAAAATTCACTGAAATAATATACAGAGCTAACACCAATAACATTAGAAAGGTGAAAACTCGCACTTTAAATAGAACAAAAATAATTTTCGAGCGTTAATTACTTCGGAAATTATTCACAAAAAATTACCGAAAATGGACAAAATTTACTTAATTTTTAAATAGTTAAAATTTGAATAAAAATTTTAAAAAATGGCTCCGAATTGCACATTCCCACCCTCCAAAGTATACCTGTACCAAATTTGATATCTCTGGTTTCAACGCTGTGTTCCGTAGACCGCAAACAGATAGATAGACACACAAACATTCATCTTTATTAGTATTAGAGATATTCGATTTTTGATTTTTTTTTTAAAAAAAAAACCATTAACAAAATGCCTACTGTAATTCAAAACCTGAATATAATGAAAATCTTAAAGAATAATTTCTAGTAATTCATGTTATTTTCAAGGTATACTAAAATTAAACATAGAAAATATCATGAGTTTTCAGAATCAAAACATAAAATACAGTTAAATGTCTGTAGCCTTAATGTTTTAACTCTTACACCTCCCCCCCCCAAACGCTTGTAAATGGCTTATTATTATTTTTTTTTAATTTGAAAAACCACTCATATAGTTGAGTGTAAAGATCGCACTGTTTTAAGGAAGCATTTTACAATTTTTCCTTTATTTATTTCTCGTAAAGAAGTAAGTACTGCCGGAACGGCATTCCGGCGCGTTCCCGCTCCACTTCACACCTGTAGGGAACATCAGTGAAGGATTTTAGGTTTTCTGAATAGCCTATTGACCAATTGTTTTACCTTCAGTTACAGTGCTTCAATAACACTGTGCGTTTTACAAGCATTTAATTTTATTACCTCTAATATAAATGACGCCATATAAAAGTCACTTTCTCTATATCGTTAACTAGAACATCGAATAGATTTACTTCATGGAAAAATGAATCACGCGTCACATTCTTCTCATTTAATGTTCACCTGTTGTTTTGCAACTGAATGGAGTGATGCAAATATCACATATCACTCCTTTTAAAAGCTGTAAATTTAAATACAAACGTAGTTTCGGATATCTGATGCTCCTATTTTCGCACAACTCTGAATGTAGGAAAATAGTAAAAAAAGAAAACTTTACCATTCAGAGTAAGTATTGCGTTGACGTGAAGTATGCAGATGTTAGCTCGACAGCAGGTGGCTTATTGTCAAATCTTTTTTTGAATTGTCCACACCTATACAGTGAAACACTTTTAAAGAAACAGGTAAAAAATTTAACATGTGTTTCGCCTTTTTATTTCTTCTTGGAACTAACAATTTTTCTTTCTTTGGATATAAATGCGAATTTTGAAAGCAAGGTCTATGCAGAACGGGATTGACAAATTGAATGTCAGTCTAATATCCTGACACTCTCATGTGAAAAAATATTAATAAAATAAAATTTTAATAATTTTACAGAGTTTATTCATCTAGCATAGTCTAGTAAACAAACTGGCATCGCAAGATTGCGATTTAAAAATGCTGAGCTTTTTTTTAAAATCTTCCGGAAAATTAAGACTGATTTTTTTGAAAAATTTTACAAGCAAATGTAATTTACTCAAAATTTAAATTAATTTTTTTAATTGCACTTAATTATTTTTGATTTGCAGATTAAGTTGATAATGCTTCATTTATAATAAGATGTTTAATTGGTGTGTTTTTTTATATTCAAATAACTAAATTCATTTGAGCAGATTAAAAAAGTCCATATTTGTAGTGGCAATTTTTTTAAAATTTAGACACAGTATTTCATTTATGTCACCTATTGTTCACCAAAACAAGTCCAGGAGTTTAAATATCCAGATTGGGCTATCTAGATAGAAAAGGTCAAGGGGTTAATATTCGCGCGAACTAAACACTTTCGACTTAATGAGTATTTTTGTATTTTTCGAAAATTAAAACCGAGTTTACCGAACTAAGCACTTTCGACTGAATGAGTATTTTGTATTTTTCGAAAATTAAAACCGAGTTTAGTTTCCCAAAAGACACATCAAGCCTTAAATTCTGTTTTTGTTTATATATTTCAAAGGCATCGATGTGGCTATTTACTCATAACTGATAATAATTAAATTAGCATTTATTTTCAGTAATAATGTAAAAAAGGTCATTAATTTATACATAATTATATATTATTATTACGCAATACAATGGCCATTTTTAACTGTGATATGGTCTTATTCTCCTATAAACCTGAAGCCAAGAATAATTGCTTTTTAATCCTTATGAATAATATATCATGTCTTATTGTAATTTTTAAGATTTTTTTTGAAATTATATCCCCTTTTTTCTTTAAACCTCCAAGCAACAGGCGCCTTTCGTGGAAAGCCATTTTCCCTATAATCCCTCTGGTGGCTATAGCTAAAAAACTTCATTGTATGTTTAAACTTTTAAGATTTTTGCCAACTGATGCTTAAAGAACTATTTTAAAAAGAACTCACATTTTCAGTTTGTTTAAATAGATAATAATGAAGATTCAGGTTAAATTCATGTTGGTTGTTTTGTGTCTCTTGATGGCAACGAGTGACAGCTGCAAGTATAAAAAATTATCTGAGAATCACAGTTTCTGAAAGGCGGCCAACAAAGATTGTGACTTGAAGAAATCTGAAATCACGGATGCTGATGAAAAACTAATTGTGAAGAAACACAATGAATACCGATTAAAGATAGCCAGAGGGAAAGAAAGTCGTTCTGGAGGTATGCCGGAAGCTTCGAACATGATGGAAATGGTAAGCTAATTGCAAGTCATTTTTTGATTTAAAGTCTGTGGAATGTTTTTGTTGCTTAGAAATAGAATTTCATGCACATATACGCATATCGCATCATATAAAACACCCTAAAAATGGCCGATGAGCCTGTATACTACACAATTTCATACATATATCGTTATACTACACAATTTCATACATATATCGTTTGCCACAACATATGAAACACCCTAAAAACGGCGGCCGAGCCTGGCCCCGGAACAAAGTACTAACATGCGGGCCCCTCTTGCGAATTACAACTATGGTGACTAATCTGTTAACGGAAGTCTTTCCTCCTGTTATCCGGTCACATCACGTATTGTTGCTAAAATCTGACTTCTAGCCCCCTACTGTAATTTCGATTAATATGATGAGAATAATATTATTTCAGTGAATTTTTTTAGTTTTTTATTCAGAGAAACAGTTTTATATTCAGAGAAACTAAATGAGACAGTTTTATATTCAGAGAAACTAAATGAAACAGTTTTATATTCAGAGAAACTAAATGAAACAGTTTTATATTTAGAGAAACTAAACAAAACAGTTTTATATTCAGAGAAACTAAATGAAACAGTTTTATATTCAGAGAAACTAAATGTTAAAATATAGTTCAACTCATGCAGGTCTTCATTTGCCATGAAAAAAAAAATCATGAAAATCAGAAAAATATTTTTTTTTTCCTTATCCCCGGGCGGGGCCCCCCCCCCCGGTGCGAACCTCGGGAAGTTCGACCCTCCTCCCCCTCTCTCGGTGGGACTGAGCATAAGCCTCTTGCTGTATTTTGAAGTGTCTGACTCGTGGTCAGAATACCTTACACTGACATGCAAGTAACTCGTCCAAAAGATATCAAAAATTAAAAGCTTTGATCCGAGTTCCTTTATATCCCAGAAGAACAATACTAATGCAGCAAATAATCACAATTTTTTACTGTAATCGGTGGCAACTCAAATTGACAATTCGTAAAATTCTGCGAGTGACCGTATCACCGATCAGTGATAAAATACATGTTTATTTACGTCGAAGAGTTGCAAAAATATGTCGATTAGTAGCATTGTAAAGGTTATAAATACCATAAACTCAGAAATATTTTGAGCGACCACCTCGACAGCAATATCTAAGTGGCTTCTGAACTCCTCACACAATCTCTACAACACGTCCGGTGTTATGATAAGGAGTGTGTACCAGGTGTAAGTCTTATTGTTCTCAGTGGCGGATTTTGACAATATGAGGCCCCAGGCGCAAAATTATTTTGAGGCCCCCCTATTTTTTTTTTTTTTTGCTTCTTATATATATATGTGTGTGTGATTTTAAATAGATAAAGAAATCATTTTTATTCAAAACAGATTTTATGGTTTGAAATTTAAAATAATTAAGTGACAGTGATATATTTCAGTCTTTGATTCTATCTAGTGGGTAGGACATCGCAGTATCCAAGTATTCAAATTTGATATTTAACAGGAACCAAGTTTCAAAATTGTTTTTAATAAATATAGTTTTCGTTTTTCTTCACTTAAATTTAATAAAGGTAACTTATTCATTTATAAAATGGTAAATGAGCTCAGAAATCAGCAATTTATCTTTATGAAATATAATGAATTTTACCATAAACTGAGAACCATTTTATAGCCATCTAAGTTTGGAGCTGGAATAAGCAGTGTCTACTCTTTTGTCCCAAATGATAGAATGGTATTACATTCTAATAACAATACAAGCAAAAAAAGAGGGAAACTATAGAATTATTTTCCCGAAAAATTTTAAAAACAGTATTTTAAGGTAAATTAAGATAATTATTCAAAATAAAATATTATATAGTTTAAGATCCTACAAAGTAAATCATATTTTTTTTTTACTGTTCCTTTCTTTTAAACTGTTCTGTTCTTTAAAAAAATGAGAATGGGAATTCTAAAGCAAAGCAATTTGTTTTATATATAATATGATTAATCAAAAGTGTACCATGAAAAATTTGTTTACTAATTCAGTTTATTCACACGTTCTCTGATATAAAAAATATAATTAAATGAATATTCTTCAGTGGTAATAAAACAAATTACAGTGCTAAAAGGTAACAAAAATGAAATTAAACTTTAGAAGGAGATACAGAAATAAATATTACATCAGATATATTAGTAGCAGCATTGAAATGCTACTTTTGAAATTCGGAGTAAAATTTTATGAACACAGAAACAGGCGTGGAAAGACATAAAATTACTAAAAAGTCACTTTTCTTGCTTTTAATTTTGAGAATTTGTCTATAATTTTTTCCAATTCCTGTACTACATCATTTTCAAAAAATAAAAGCGACGGTTCATTTAAATGCGGTTCGCTCATACTATTCCGCAAATAGTTCTTGACGCGTTTCAGAACTGAAAATGATCTCTCTCCGCTTGCATTACAAATTGGTAGAGTGAGAAAAAATTTTAAAATTGTTTCTACGTTGGGAAATGTTGATTGCAGACCATCTTTAATCAATTTGTACATATCCATTGGATTTGTTACTTTTTCATTTTTTGTGTATTTAATAAAATGTTTCACTTCGTCCTTAAAATAATGTGCTTCGATATCATCAGCATATTTTGTGGTTAAGTTTGTTACGCAAGTTTCAAAAGCCTCTTAATGTTTATGTCAATTGGTTTCTTCAAGGGGCAAAATTTCTTTCCCCCTTCCTCTCTAGTAACAGCTCCAGCCAAGAAAACTGTTTCTTTTAAAGATAGGCGAATTCCCTTGTTTGTCAACTGTATGACAATAAAATAAAACTACAAAAGAAAGCATGTCTTATAGCCATCTTTCAAAAGAACTGCACCCTTTTCACACAAAGGAATGCAATCCCTTCAGTCTTTTCGGTCGCTTCCAATACCAATAAAAAATCTAAATGAGTCCTTGCGGCTGGACTTTGCACAGAAGAGGTGTCCTGTTCCAATAGTCGGAAGGTTGCTCGAGGGTTTCTAGATCGGTTTCATCGTTTTGGACAAACATTAGTAAATGCGGGTGGTCGCATTTCGACGGCAATAAATCCCCAAGGCTTATTTCCTCCCAATGCTTCGTTCCACTGTTTTCACTACTTTATTTTTTTAAGAGAAGAGGGAGAATCTTTTCTGTGAATTGAATTAAATCTGCAATATCGTAAATTAGACACCGGCTTATCACTGCGATGTATATTGCATAGATTTTGAGGCCCCCTAGATTCTCGAAGAACGAGGCGGCCGCCTCTGACGCCTGTGCGGAAAACCGCCACTGATTGTTCTAATAACCAACCGCTCTCTCAACAGTTATCATGATGAATTTGCATCTATAGGATGGTTCATCATATTCGAAAAGCGAGCAATCACTTGCTGTGAATTAACTTAGCACATTAACTTCAAACATTCGTGGCAAAACAGAACTTTTGCATGTGTAAAGGGGGGACCCTTTTTCACTAAGCATCCAAAATTAAATTCTCGCTGCGTACTTAATATGTATCACGTGACAATTTATTGACTCTATTGTCTTGAAGATATTTGGCGATATTTCAGAAATGTTTCGTTTCATAGGTTTGGGACGATGAGCTGCTTCCATTGTCCAAAAGTGGGCGAATCAATGCGAGTTCAAACACGACTGTCCTGACTGTCGGAAAGTCGGTAAAGCACCTTCATTTTAATTTTTCTCCTACCAATTATAAATATTGTACCAAATCTGTTGTACCTACCAATTATAAATATATGTTGTTATCGTAATACCTCGTGTTTCAGAAAGAATATAGGGTTTTAAAGCTATTTAGTGTTCAATGGGCACCATTCATCATACGGCAGATATTACAGCAATAGGCGAGTCCTTCCCAATCCAATACATTGATCAGCATGTCTGGAGTAATTAAGACAGCAACTCCTGCTTGTTCTCAATATGGGTAGATTAGAAAGCAGTGGAGGTACACGTTTAAATCTTTTTGCATATGCCCATTCAACTGAAAGGAAACCTTCAGGATTGTGAGTTATATGGCATACTGCTGCGAAAAGAAAAAAGTGGAGGCACATGCTGACACTCCTCCCCACCAAAAAAAAATTCTTAAGCTGGGCATTCACCAGCAATCCACTCCACTTTTTGTGGAACACAGGATGCCAAACCCCTTCCTCAATGTAAGAAACTCATGAAAATTGGTGAAGACTGAGGGAAAAGTTGGAATTCCATTCGATTTCGAATTTCATTCGGCCTACTGGGCCAAAGAACTGAAATACGACAGTCGGTTAGGGGACAGAGACTTTCTCACAGCAGCAAAAACCACAAAATGGGGGGAATGTGTGTGTGGATGGGAGTCAGTATGGGAAAATCACAGCGGAGGGAGCCGTTTTGAAAGAGGGGAAGGAGGAGACTCAGTAACCTAGGGGATCGGGTTGCCCGGAAGTGTGGTCGACGCAGTCCCTTCTGTGAATGGTCCACCAAATTTTATAGCTGGAAAATGGAAGCGGTCTGCTAAAAAGCCCTCTAGAGGAATTTGGAACAGATCTTTGGCTAATGTTCAGCTTGAGGGTTACGCTCAATAGACTCTCTCACACTTTCAACATTATCTTCAGAAATCCTCGTCGCCCCGTACTCTTCAGTATACAAAGATATTAAACGTTTTAAACTTATGATACCATCTACGGAAGTTAGAATCACTCACAATCGAGCTTAATACGGCAAATCCATTGAATTGTAAATACAGATACACGATTTGAAACCTGCTTAACCTAGAAGGCTTATTTCTGTGTGGGAGCCACCATTTTTCCTAAAACGATATCAAGTGGTTAAAGGTAAAGGTAACAGATTATGAGCATGCGTACAATTAAAATTGACATCTTTGTGTAACAAACAAAATTACAGACAAACGGAAGAAATGCCTAATGGTCGAATTCCATTTGGCTAGAATCAATGAAAAAAGTTGAACATCATATGAAACAGAACTATTAAAATTACCCTCATCTTGAAACGGAACTATTAATACCGCGACCGTATAGAGACGGAATCAAAAATAAAAATCTTTAGACATACGTCGTTTTTAGTGATTTCAATTGAAATTCTTGCCAAATTCGAAGAAAATCGAACGACGCATTTGGTCGTGACTGCATAACAAATTTACCGACAAACAGACGGAATGCCCAATGGTCGAGTGAAAACAGGACTTCTCTTCGCTCGGTCATAGAGACACGGGAAAGGTATGGCGAAAAGATACTTTATAAAAAATCAGCATTAACTTTAAACCAGAGTTTCTCATCTTTTCAGTCTTTAGCGCCCCAAATTTCCATATAAGTTTTTAAACTCTTTCACTGCTTTTGTTTGATGTATTTCGCCTCTCTTTCAATGAATTATAGAAACTTAAATAACTGATATCAAAATTTCTTCTAGACAAGTGACAATTTACTCTTCGATTCGCAGAATGTATTGTTTCCTATCCTTTTTCAATAACCAGCTTTTCAAATTCTTGACTTGCTTCTTTCGTTAGTCTCGACCCGCCTTGTAGTATTGCCTGATAGGTTGAAAACCA
>BGPR01053447.1:0-10402 GCA_013235015.1 Araneus ventricosus | reverse complement strand
ATTTAAACAATAAAAATTAGCATAATTTTAACAAATTTATAATAAATAATACTTCATTTTTAATTGAAAGTCACAATTAAATATTTTTGAACTTATCGCACATAATAAAAGGTTTGTTACATTTACTTAAATAACTGCAAAAATCTCTAATCTCCGTATAACGAAATTTTCTCTATAGCGAATTTTTCAACTGGAACCAAGCGATTTCGTTGTAGGGAGATTCCACTGTAGTTGTGGTAACAGTTTTTATAAACACAAAACATGGTTATTTCTAGTTAATTAAAAGGTAGTATAAACAGGGATGAGATTGGCAAAAAAGCGAAAAGACTGAAATCATACGCGAGCAAAACATTTGTACCATAATTTATACACGAAAGATGTTTTAAGAAGTAAAACATAGAACACGCAATATAATGAAAATATTACACTATAATAATTAATAACTTAATTATTTATAATTCAGTATGTATAAATAAGAAAAAGAACATTAAATTATTATTAAATCATTAAAAGTTAACAAACAAGTTTAACACATCATCAGGTGCATCAGAAAATACAAAATTAGACATTAAAACATTTACCACCTGTACATCACTGCGATTCAATATACACCCAACAGAAGTCTGAGAAAAATTATATTTAATAGCCTTTTGATAAAAGTTAGCTCAAAAAATAAATAAAAATAAGGACAAATAATTTCTTTTGCTTCATGCAATTGTGTAAAGTGTATTAGCTCTTTATAAATTATAATAATGTATCATATACCGATTTCTGTTTTATTTCTTTTATTTTTATAAATTTTTGCAAAAGTAACAGCACAATGATTTTGCACCTTATAAAGCAAGGGGGATCAAGATATTGTACAGTTACAATGACAGATTCATTTAGCATTATTGTTATTTGAAACCCTTTGAAACATTTCCTTAATTGTTAAAGAAGTAGTTTTCTTCCGTTTTTTAATTGTGTGGCTTCTGTTGGTAACAGATCTCCATTAACACACTTCACCCCTTGTTTTGGAGGCCTCCTATCTTTGAGAGATTTTTCTTCAATAAAGAATGTGTTTGCATCCTCTGCAAGTTTATTTTCAGTAGAGGCTAAAGTTTTTGCACAGTCTTCATTAGTATCTCTCTGTTTAATTACTGACATAGTTGTCGGGACTACACTATCTTTAGAATGCCTAGGTAAATCAAGTTTTATTTTTTTATTTATGTCTTATTCTCTGCTCTTTTGTTGCATTTGCACACAGCTTTTTAGCTGCCTCTTTTGACAAGAGTTTCTTTTTTTATGTAGTTTATTTATTTGTTTTTGTTCCATTTTTTTTATTTCTTCATCTTGGTACGCCCTACAAGATGACCTTAAGTTTCCAACTAATTTTTTTTTTCAACATGTTCATGCATTTTTTTTTTTTTTTTTTGCAAAATATGCCACAGATGTTTTGTTTTCTGCAAAAAGGTGGTATTTAATACTTGGAATGGCACTGAATGTTGGAATGTTCATCCTTGTAGAACTTGCTGATATTATGTTGATTCGTCAGTAGAAGATGAATCAGCTGGTTTCCTAGCCGGTGGAGTTAAACCGCATGGTCGAGCATATTTTCTTTCGAAAACGGAAGATAGGAAGGTTTCTTTTCTTTGTATGAAAGCGGAATTTTCGGAAGAAAAAGCTCATTTTTTTGCAGTAAAAAAAAAAAAAAAAAACAGAATTTTGAGAGAAAAAAAGACAAAAAAGCGGAATTTCTTCAAAATAACAAAAAAGTGGAAGAATCTCATCTCTGTATAAAAGAGTCATTTTATCTATGTAGCAATAGAAGCACATATCTAAACTACTTCGAAACTGTTCTAGTTTTTATTTTAATAATAGGGTTTTGTTCAGTAGCGAATAGAGGGGGGGGGGTGCTGTGGGGCTGCAGGCCCCCCCCCCAGAGGTAAACCAGAATTCTGGATTGTATTTAAAATTTCATCTTAATCTCCGTAAGAAAATAAATGTGACAACATTTGCTTCCTGGCCTAACCCCTTAACATCATACAATGACATCTCTGACATGTGCATTGAATTGCAGAATTTTTGCTATTCAAATCCGTATTCAAGTCGATGTAATAATTAATTTTAAATACAAAAATCACCTGGACATGCTTAAATGTCTCAAATATTCTTTACCATCTTAAATAGATTGAAATAATAAAAAATATCCCAAATGGGTGGTGGCATCTAATTAAGATGTTAAATAAAATTGTACGTCAAGGGATTAACAGGGTCGAAAATTCTTCCACTTTTGTAGTCATTCCACTCGTACTTGAAGCGTTGACTCAGTCGAAAACATTTTTTGGTTAGTTATTTCATTGTTTTTTCAAATAAAATTATCGAAATTATTGTGGTGTTCTTTGATTCTTATTGTCTGGCGAGTAAAATCTGTAAAGTTAAAGTGTTTTGGTTTACATAAGTCATGAGGTTTGACATTTGTCATGATGATACAAAATGTTTTATGACCTCGGCTACCCCCAGACCCAAATCCTGGAATCGCCACTGGTTTTGTTTCTTCTTTATGAATGACCATGCTCTATATTATTTCATACTGCTGATTATATATTTAAAAAGAAGCAGCATTCCTGTTGAGCATCTATTAAATATCTTTGAAGTTATATCCAACAGTAGCAATGAACATAATGGATAACCATCAACTTAGATATTATTTGTAACTCCAAGGCTGTGTTTGGAGTAGCAGGAATTTATGTTCAATTATGGTATGATAATGAAATGTTATTTTACTGTATCTTGAAACAAATGTATATAAAATGCTAAGGTTATGGTGTGAACAAAAAAAAAAGGTTTATTTCTCTTTTGCAGATGGCAATGATCAGTTTGTTTTCGAAACAAAATCAGTAACCACCTCCTATCAGGCATAGCCTGCTTCTGTATTCGTTCTGGTGTAAAACAATTTTTCTTACAAAAAAAAAGTTTGTGATATTGAGTTTACAATGTTTCTTACTATATACAGAGGAGAGAACAGCATGTGAATGAAACTTTGGATGAAATGATTTAAAAGAGATCAGTTAAAAATGAAGCAGATAGGCTTAGGCGAGCCAGAAAATGTGCTATGTTCATAAATTCTTTTTAAATTTCAAAGAGTATCCAATAACTTTCGTATACTTGGAGAAGTTAATATTGTGAACACTATATTGTTTTACAATATATATTAAGGATTATTAATTGCTAGCCGGCTTCGGCGACCAGCTTGTTCACTGGGAATATGATTTCAATTGAATCTTGCATCATTTTATATTCATTGGTTGTCTTAACAACATAATTTTAAACTTCAGATTGTGGTAGATATTTAACCCATGTTCTATTAGTGACCTTGGACCTCTTATGTTCATTGTCTGCATAAATGTTCCTAGTGGAGTCAAATAACTGACCATATCATATAACCTCTAATTCCATGTCGTCGGCACTATCTCCACTTTCTTATTCCTCTTGTAAAATACGCATCCGATTTCAACATTAAAATGACGCAGCATATTTTATGGCCAGTGGCATATTAGCTGGATTAAAACATGCAGAGAAAAGAATGAAAACATAGCAACCATAACCATTCAGCTTAATGGATATATTTCTTCATATAAGCAAAGCAATATCTCGGAGAGGCTTGGTCTACAGATTTCACAAAAATCTTCATGAAATAAAATATGAAAGCAAAATGCATTATGATCCTATCTCGGATTACAACAATGAAAGAAAAATATGCAATGAAAACAGTTTGAAATGCTTATTAAAGTTTAAAAAAAAAAAAAAAGGCAACTTTTTTCACTTTCAGATGGCGTAAAAATGGTTTTTGTGCTGTAATATTTTCAGAAGTTATTAAGGAAGAACACCAAAATTTCACTTAATTAATTTTTAAAAAAAACGGCTTCGAGGTGCACATTCTCACCCTCTAAAGAATGTTTGTGCCAAATTTCGTAGCTCTAGGTCTAGCGGTCTACCCTGTAGAGGACCAACACACATTCTCCTTTATTATTAGTAGAGATATATATAATTTGGAAGATTAGACATAAAGTACAGATGCTTTACATGGGATCAGCTAGAATTAAATATGATTAATAATACTTACATTTCTTCTTAACTGCCCCTTGTATATAAAATTAAACTGGTTTAACATGAAACTCGTTTTGTTTTTATGTCTGTCATTTGTTTGTCTATCATGTCACATCATTTATTTTTAGATTGATATAGTAATTCATCCAAGTGATATAGAATTAGAATTCAAGCGTTCTGGTGGAGCAGGAGGTCAACATGTAAATACAACAGATAGCTGTGTAAGAATATATCATAAAGCTTCAGGTAATATCAAATTTTGCGAAGAAAAATTTATATATACAATATTTAAAAGCAACTTTTCTTATGTATGGACAATAATTTTTCGTCCCACAGGAATAGTTACCGAGAGTCAAATGGAACGTAACCAACATAGAAACAGGGAACTTGCAATGAAAGCTCTCCGTGCTAAGCTATATGAAAGAGAGTTGCAAGCTATTATAAAAGAAACTACAACCGCTCGTAAAATACAGGTAAGGTCAAGAACCATTATTCACCATATTCATATATCAGATATCACTTTTCTTCAAAATGATTGTTGTTAATGATGCTAATATCAAACAAACTATTAAAATTAAAGTCGCACACATATTTATTTCCATGATTGTTTTTCAATCTCCTTAATTCAAAATAAATTTCTAACACATAGTGCAAAATAACTTTAATTACAAAATATGCATTTTTTAAGTGTGTTTATTGGTCAATCTGATTAACTGTAACGTATATTTTTAGATTGGAACTGCAGCGAGGTCGGAAAAAGTCCGAACTTACAACTTTGCCCAAGATAGAATAACAGACCATAGAGCTCACTTAACAGTACATGATGTGCAATCCTTCTTAAGGGGAGAAGACGATTTTGACCACTTTTCCAATATGTTACAACAATGGTATAATTTGCAGTCTTTAACTGAAATATTAAATAAATATGAAACATAACGTTATAATAAATAAACCAGTAATGTATCAAAAAAGGACTCATTTTTATTGAACACAAATTAAATCCAGAAAATGTTTTTAAATAAAAAGTTCATATTAAGCAGCTGTATAATTTGGATTTTTTCTCAAAATCACAAATCCTTCCAGTATGGGTGTTAGAGGTATATATTCCTCTGTAGCTAGCTCGGCTCTTTCTCCAAAAGCTAGAAGAACAGGTGTGGTATGTGTTTGGAATCCCGTGATGGTCTTGGGTTTTCCAGCCTGCCCCACAACATCAACTGCTTGCCCAACTCTTACAGGTACGGGCAAAGGTTGGAGCTCTTCATCGAACGTTACCAACATGCGTGGCTGCATGGCAGCGACCAAATTGTAGAGCACATAGTGTGAATTTTTAAGAATAACTGTAAAGAATAAAACATTATATAAGTATCTTGTGGAGAACATTTCTTTTTGATACTATAACTAGTTCATTATAATAGTGGCAATTAATCTGAAAAATTGTGACAATAGTCAGGCAAGTTACTCTTTGATGATATTTAAATCTATACACGATTCTTTTTATGATATAATTATAATTTCATTTAATGAAACCCGAAGCAGAATATATATATTTTTGAAATTTACAATTTATTCCCAGTCGCAAGAGAAAAATCCCATTTCACTACCTTATTTTTCGTAATAAATTACCTTTTTTTTTTCTTTGTTGATGACACTTTTACAATATTTTTGTGCCCAACATTTTCAAGCAGATATGTTTGATGCGATTCTAAAATCAAAGCATTTAGCCCTAATGGTTTTTTAAAATCGACTTTGAGCCTCCCAGTGTACATTTTTGTCTCTCTGTCTAAAATAAGTCTTAATGAAAAATCATATCTAGAAATCATTTTAAAACTTTTTGTTTCATATCTTACTAACAATGAAAATGCCTCTACAATTATGGTAACCATTTACAAATACATGTAGCATTCTAAATTTTACTTAGATCATGATAAAATATATATATGCCTACATTTTTAGAATAACTTTCTCTAAAATGTGTAACATTAAAATTATATTTATTTATTGAAGGGTTTTTTTTTTTTTTTTCTGTAGAGTTACATTAAATGGAGCAACTTCTAGATGCTTATACTTTTACAATGGTTTTGGAATACATTAGTGACAAATAAAATCTTTTCATTTTTTCCTTTGGAAAAAAAATTGATTATAACCCTTCAGTAGAATCATAGACTACAGAATGCATTAAACAGAGTAATTTCTATGGATTGTATCAACTGTCTACCCTCATTCTCAGCAAACTAGCTAAACTCCTCAAAGTCCGATTCTAGAGAAATTTTTACAATTTGGGATGTACAGTCCGACCTCGAAAATCCGAAAACCGGACAATTTTTTTTCAACTCATGACAAGAAAAAAATTAGCTAAATAAATTTTAAACTAGAAAGCTTGAGGCAAGATGCAGAAATTAAATCATTCTGTTCATTTTAAACTATTTTTTGTCTCTGTATCATTTTTTAATGTCTCTTTGTTTTTATTGTTTAAAATGTTTTTATATGGAGTTGTTGGAATTGACGTCAATGTGTATATTAGCATACGTCTTGATTGGTTGCGCAAATGTCAAAGGCATTACGAAGGCAACCATTTGCCGTTGCCTTGCGACTCCCGTGTCTGTTCTGAAGATGTCTGCACATGCGTGCTTAATTGTGACATAACTTACCTACACAGTGACATCAGAACTTTGACATCTCTACTGGTTTAAGTAAGATATCTAAAATCCGGAAATTTCCGAAATTCGGACCTTCCAAACCCCCGAGCTGCCCGGATTTTCAAGGTGTTTGAAATTTTGGAAGACATGATCATGCAGAGTCAAACATTTTGAATTTTTACAAGTAACCGAACATCATAAACTAATTTATTTGAGGTTAAAATTATGCGAATTTCATTCCTTCAAAAAAAATATTTAATCTATACTTAGATACTAAAACGTGCTTTTACATCTTTACTTATTTTTTCTTAGACAATAATGCGCAAGTAATGTGCTATTTTGCAAGATATTATTTTGCTACACTGTTAAATATTATCAAACAAACAGCAAACCCAGTAGTGGCCCCAATAGATTAAGGGGACACATTACCTTCTGACAGGGTATCTGCCAAAATACAGTGTTACAAAATCATGACTTTCCCTGAATTCGGCCAATAATTTTCCATGACTTAGAAATGCTTTAGTTAAAGTATATACGAATCAAATGTCTTATGTAAATGCAAACATAAGGTATGCGTTTGGAGATAATACAGGAATTTTGGGATACAAAAAGTACTTATAAATGTTTACAAACTCGTGTACATAGAAATAAATTATTGTATTTCCATATCTAATCTACTCTTAATCATATAGCAGTTTTGTAAATGGAACCAAAATTTTTCTAATTCAATTTGAATTCAACAACTTTAGTCAGATGATAAGAAAATAAAATTAGCAGTAAATAATGCAACTGTGATGATTTTTCAAAAATATTTAATGTATCACAATAATGATTATTTACATTTCTGTATTAATTAAAAATTAATGTCTCAATATAAAGTTCTTATATTTAAACTTAATTTGAATCTTCACAGTAAGGATTTTTTCTTTTCCTCCAAAATCTGAATTTTTTCTTCAAATTCAATTTCATCCTTCTCTTTTTCCAAGCGGATATTTTTTTCTGTTTATATAACTGCTGCAATTTATTTTCTAATTTTCTCTTTTCTTGTGTCTTTGATGCTTTTTTATCTAAATATTCTTTCTTCCTCACTAAACCTGCTCTATACCGATGCTTCGCACCACAAACAGCTAACAACATTCTTTTAGCAATAGAGACATTTTCAACTCCCCCAAAAGATTTAATTCCATCGTATGATCGTCTATGATTAATCAAACTTTGTTTCTTCAAGTTTTCAACTAGCATTGTTTTATTGACAGAGAAGCCCCTTTCCACTGAAGCATTTCCACGGGAGAATATAAAGCATAATTTTACAACCTGCCACAGATCTTCCCACTCTGTTTTTTCCTTTGACAATAATCCATAGTAAAAGTTATCGAGCTCTAGATTGCACTCATCAGACAAAAAATTTTCAAACTCATCCTGATGTCTTTCTTTGACAACAGAGCAGAAAGAGGAAAAGACCAATATGTATCTTTTTGCTCTGTTTCGGTGATTTGGTTTGTATTATGCAGTACTTCAAGAACTATGTTAAACCGAGTTAACACAATATTTGAATTATTCAACATAACAGAAGGATGCAAGCTGGATAAACCTGTAACAAGTTTATATTTGAGTGGGCTCTTATCAATAATTTTTTGAGCCAAATTCCGCAAAATTTTCTGACAGTCCAGAAAAAAAGACCTTTGTCTTATCAGCTATTTTATCTCTTTCAAGTATTTTTTAGCTCCAAAGCCAATATCCATGTTCTTAGCTTCCAAGAGACTATCTTTAGAGTTGAGGTCAAATTTCAACAATGCTGAGCCCTCAACAACTTTTTCAGGCTTGACAAATTTTTTTATGATCCCTCCTAACAGCTGAGACAATTCTGCATACAAGTAGGGCACAAACACTTTTCACTTTGAAAATTTGTCAAAAAAGTTTCACATCATCGTGACAATGACCTAACGAAAGCAAGTTTGCATTTTATGAAAGGATCTTTCATAGACGTTTTAAATGAGGCCTTAAGTTTGCTATCAGCATGTTTTAATTGTGATAGATACTTCGTGACTGGTTCAACTATTTCAATGGCTCTTGCTATGCAATCACTGTTTTCTAACCATCAAACAGCACAAAATTTTTTCGGAAAAATAAAACCTGTAATTCTAGCAAAATCTGCTCTTTTTGCTGGAGAATCCTTAAATAAATAATATAAATTTCTTAAACTTTTTATTAGGCGATTAAAGCCTAGCGAATCCATGACAGCCTATAGTTTTTCATGACTTTTACTCAATTTTTTCTGAAAATCATGACTTTTCATGATAAACCATTATCCAAATTCATGACTTTACCTGACTTTCCATATGTGCGGAAACCATGTTCTGAACATTTTATTTTTTATATTATTGAAAATGTTTTTAAACTAATAAAACCTAACAATCATATAACCTTATCTTAAAGAGAAAAAATTCATTTTTACCTGCTTATTAAGCTAAAATTTATATTTTTGAAAGAAAAATTCAGTTTTTTAAATTCCTTTCTATTTTTTCAAATATGAATATTTTTTCTTAAAATTTTATTTGTAGATTCACTGAAATATATTACATAAAACTGTGCATGGATTTTAAGTGTCATCTAATATTCGCTTAAGTATAGCATTTTTACAATTTTACATAGTGAAAAATGCGGAAATTTAGCACTACCTCAATTTATATCTTGTATATAAAAAAAACTAAGAAACTGAATGTTTATTGCATGCACAGTTTTATCATATGCATAACTATAAACAAGTACAAAAAATTTGGAAGCTCTATCTAAAACTGGAAAAAAGCCTTAGCATTTTGAAAACATGAAAGTGATGAAAAGTACGATATGGAGAAAAAGCCAGTTAAAGTTATCATTTGCTCATGTTTATCATTGATCATCGTAAATAAAAAACTAAATAACTTTTATAATATTAAAAGTTCAAATTTGAAATTTTGATACAGTAAGCAGAAAGATAAGATGAACAAAATAAGCCAATCAAATAGAAATTTATACTTTGTTCATTTTTTGGGTAATGTGTTCCCTTAAGGCATGACTAAGGAACATCAATAGGAGGAAGAAAGTTATGGAGTCTATCTTCTCGCCATACACTTAACAAGCACGATTCAAAAACTGTAGACCAATGTGTGCTTTAACAACAAATTAATTGCTGCTGTCAGGCTGGTTGCTGGAGCTTTTCCACTAAGCCAAACACAACTGTGGGCTACTTTCCCCTGAAAGTTCACCAAGATAATTCATCTCCATATATTGGAGTCAAGTCAGATCATCACTCAGGGAGTATGTCCAAGTGCTCCAAGGTCGCTTTGGCCAACAGAAGATGCCACACTTCTGCTTTATCACGAGTCTTTGACTCATGGACTTCACTAGATACGATACAGGATTAAATTTATCACAAAATATAATTATACCATACTTGAGTACAAAATGAGGAGGGAGACTTTTGTTTGCATTTGTATTAAGTATCCGAGGAGGACTGTCACAATCATTATTTTCTAAGCAAAACATAAATAAATAATAAAAAAAAGTTACTCACTATTTTTTACATCAAGGAAAGAAACCAATGTAGCCATGAGTCCAGCCACACATACAGGACTTAACAGCTGTCTGTCGTGATGATATGGACACAATGTTAAAGTTCCTTTACCAAGATGAGCCAA
>BGPR01053445.1:0-10402 GCA_013235015.1 Araneus ventricosus | reverse complement strand
CACAGTTACACTCATTGCATTGCTACAATTAATGAATTCTGAATTTCTGAACAAAAGGATTGAGTGGTACAACTTGGGACAAAAGCACGCTCCGTCTGAGGAATCACGTAAATTCTCCCGAGACTCTTTTCTGGATACTCAAACTTAGAAAGTCGAGAGTTTCTGATTCTGTCAAGTTCTGTCCGTGGACGACAGTCTTTGTCTTTTGGATAATGAAGGGCAGTTAAGAGCCTATTAATGGAGCTTCGATGTTTGTAAACTGATTGTTGGCAAAATCTATGGAAGTGTTCATCTACCTAAGGAGATTTAGTTATTAAAACAATCATTTATGTATTAAGATAAAATTCCACAGATGATACTGCATATCTAGAGTGATACCACTCTTAAATAAAGAGCATTTTGATGCTCAAAGAAGTGTTGTTTTATGCTTAAAAATGTGTAAATAAAATGATATACACTTGAATTATACTCAAAACAATGTTAAATTTATTAAATTAATTGTTCAAAAGTATTACCAGAATTTTTATATCACAATTTAAAACGAATATTTCTAGAGTTTTGACAATATGTCTACCAAAATGTCGTTTTAGATGCTCATATAAGGAAATTTCATGAATATTATTAAATCATTTCAAGATGAAATGGCATGGTTATAACAATCCATAGCAAATTATGCTGTCTTCAGAAAGATGATACGGCCTAACTACTTCAAAACAGGTGCTTTACTAACTGTATGGAATTTTGCAACATTTATATATAAAACTACGAAAGTCTAGTAAAATTATTTTTCAGCATCATATTTTGTATTGTAGTTTTCTAGACCTTAAACACCATGCTTTAAAATCACCAAAATGTGTATTTTTTATAAACCATATAACGAAAACAAGTATTTTTTCATGCGCGACTAGAAAAATAAGCTATATTTTGTAAATAATATGAAGTATTTGTAATTAAAAGCATGAAACAATAGTTCATTTCTGATACAGTTCTAATACTTGCAATCATACTTTTGCATTATGGCATTCGAGACATTTCGCATAGTAATACTGTAAAAACACCCGACAGAAGGATGAAAGAGTGTTCCATACAGTTTCCTGTGATACCAATTAGTGATTTCAATAGAGGCATGCAATGATCTTTCAAGACGCTTAAATACTTTACTGCTCTTGTGTAAAGATTGCATGTTTTTTATTGACCTAAACCCACGCCCGTCAAGACTGAACTTAATTTCTAGCCAAGTGTCGATAGGCTGCATGCTGCAAAAGGTTGTCATGTGGAAATAGCCTAACTGTACGTTAATAAAAAAACGTTTTGTACTTTATGAATATGTAATAATAGTAATCGCCATGTTCTTTAACCCTGCCAGCGGCACTATGGAAATTTTGAAACGTTTGAGGAACGCCACCTTCGAAAACTCAGTTGTAATAGCAAACGGCGCAATTTGTAGCAATGAACATTCCTCCCCCATCTGTGGTTAGAGCGCTTTCCGATCTCAAAGGAGAGATATGGCACTGATTTATACTATTGTGTGCTCCGAGGGCTTCGCTTTAAGGGGGAAGGAAACGGGTTGGAATAGGTGTGGAAAGCAGGAAGCTCACACACAAACTCACGACCACTCTTCTTCCAACTGCGGGGTGACATACACAATGGACGGTTCACAATGGAGAGGCCAACCCCCCCCCTCCCCAATTACTAGTATGTATGTAGTACCGAGGGAAAGGAAATTCCAATAGCCCGAGAATACCCGGGCCTGGCGCTAGAGACACAGAAAAGTTTGCTAGTTATTTCGTAGTCTGCCGTTTGAGATGCAAAAAAGTTCACGAGATATTTCGGGCTTGCCGCTGAGTGGGTTAATCAAAAGTTATGAGGTAAGGAGACTTCTACTACGACAATTTTTGGCCATCTTGTATTTCCTGTTACTTCATTAGAATTATTCAGAATTAAGTGAAATAACATTAGACAGATGGAGAAAAACTTTATCCGAAAAAGGTGCAAACAAATCCCTAAACAGCTTGGGTAAATTAAAAGTGCCAAATCTCGAACAAATACTTGTTGCAAGTAAACGTTTTGAGACAGTTGTTTCCGACGACCGATCTGATGGCTGTAATGTAAATAATCGGCATATGCTGTCAATAGTTGGACTGTTCAAGCAGTAATGATCAGTGACGTCACTTTCCAATAGGCGACATTATTGACTGTACGTTTCATTAAACTAAAAGGCTTTGTAATTCTACTTATAGCTCATTCGCTTTCGCGTATGTGGTAATTGAATAGAAACGTTCACAACTGAATCTAATTTAGAGGAAGAATAAACCATTTCCGAAAATCTGAAAAATAATCTGGATTCCAAAAGGCAGTTTGTCGAATTTCTTCTTGAAGACTAAACTCCAAATAATGGGAAACCCACTAACTAATACATTTATTGAAGGTTAATCTATTGTCTAACTGATTAAGTAGTTCGCTTTTGTTTCTCGAATGCTTAATGTGGCAGCATATTTTGAAATTACGGCAATTCGCTTAAGGTCCTTTATTTATTGGCATTAAGGACTAAAGTTATTCACTTAAATTTACCATCTAATAATTTCATCACGATGAATATAACATGGATTTCTATTTACTATTTTAAGCACAGTACATTTTCCTGTAAACTGAGCTTAGAAGCATAAGGTAATAACTTCTTCTATGCTAAGGTGGGAACAAAATTGCATCACTAGACGTTAAATAAATTACAGCCTTTAGAAAGCAGATGAATTTTTAAATAATAGCATTGATGGATTTTCCAACTGATGAGCGTTATATCACTTTAATTCTTTATATCCTAAATGAATTTACCAGCACATTTTATTTTTATTTTCTCATCTCTAGATATGTTTAGATACAGATGAGCCCTAGGAAAGAGAAAAAAAATCTTTTAATGACTTAAAATAGCTCAACTCAATTTAATTAGAAATTTGAAATAATTAATTTCAGCCTTCAGTGAGATCTAGCTTAGTCTCGGAAACTTACATATCTAGATTCAAAGGATTGAAATGGATTAATAATTTTGTGAATCATTGAATAGTGCGAACTTTACTTCAACCATTTACTGAAATTAAATATATCGAATGAAAACAGTATATTTTTACAAGCAGGTATCGGTGGTACATTCAGGAAATCTCAAATATTCTTTTTCTGGAAAACTTATCAAAGGAGACAATTTCGCCTTCATACGAATGTAAAGCCTTTATTGTCACTGGAAAATGTTGCGTCAAAGCTAAACGTGGAAAGGAAACCAAAATAAACCTTTCTGTTAACATTAAGCATAGAATAAGAAGAATACATAGGAATAAATGTTCCTTAAATGGATTATGAATGCCTCGTTCTGAGTTAGATATAACAAATGTGTCAACATTTTTTTATTGATTTAGAACCACTTTCCAATTCATTGTAATTTTGCAGAAAATATTGCTTTTTCTTGATCGTCCAAAAGATTTCCTCTAGTATAAAAAATTTCTGTACATAGAAAATAAAGTAGCTGTTAAATGACTTTAAAAGGAGCTTAAGACGTAACAATTACACAATTATAATAATAGAAAAGAATATAAAACGCTTTAATAATCAATTGCAATAACTCTATAAAAAGTAGAAAGCTTCCAATTAGCTTTGAACACTAAAGTATAATTTAGGGGTTATTTTTATTAGGAACATTAATCTCAAAATTACGTTACCATTAGGCACAGATATGATGACAATAATGCAAGAAATAAGTTCGTGAATTTCATAGGAAAATAAATTATCTTTTAGAATTGACCCTGGAAGCATTTCGAAAACAGATATTCTAATTTTATAAAGTTAACTGTAGAAACTTTATGACACTCTAATAATTTGCTAATTTGGTGCAAAATTTAGATTGTTAATCTTGATAAATTCCTCACCGACGAATAAGAGACATTTAGAAAGGCTGCAATATTATCATTCGATAAAATCCTCCTTGGAATTAATAACATACAGTATATAAAAAAGTAAAGTTTTCTTTGTCACTTTGTTTAAATCAAATCATTAATCTGTATAAATAACTACTTCTTAACAAAATGATCTATTCTGTAATCTTCAGAAAACAATACCATAACAACTGCTATTCAAGAATAATGAAAAAGTAATTACTTTTCAAGAAATGACAGTAGTTCTTGCATTCAGATAGCTATTAAGATGTTTGGTGATGATACAAATGAAGAAGCACTCAATGTTGCCAGAGATTATGTACATAAAAAAGTCTATTATTTTTGAGATTATATGGATTATGTGTTGGTTTCGATAAGGGAATCTCCGTGGAATTCTACGGAACTACCTGTATAAATGAGAAAAGACTCTTCAGAATATGTTTATTATTACTGGTCTACAAATTATTACTTAAAGGATTTTCCATTTTAAAACATTTTCTTGAGAATGTGCCACTTTGAATGCAGAATTCTAGTTAAAATGAATCATGATAAAAAGAAGAAAAATGAGTAAATACAGAAATTTCTTCCTTATTATTGATTTTACTGATATTTCATCTGTAAATAATTATTTAATTTCATACTTTAAATGGCAACTAGAAAAAATCAAATAGATGAATATTGAATGAGTCTGAAACATTTTTTAGAGGCACGCTAGAGCTTTGAAAATATTAAATATAAATAATGGAACAAGTTATGCTTCAACTTGATTGGTTCTACGAGAAAAGAAAATGAAATTGCGGGGGAAAAGATAAATACGTGCAAATAATATAACATATTATAAGCAATTAATAACACTTTTTTCATTATTTTCAAATGTAATGGATTTAGTTGTTAGGATCACATGCAAAATCTGATTCTCTAGTTCGTTCCGCTGAGTAATTGTTATAACACTGATAGGCAAAAAAACAGAGATTCAAAACGCTCTAGGAGAGGTATAAAAAGGTTGAAATAAATGAATCCAAAGGCAGAACCCTTTTAAGGAAAAATATCTTTTTATGTTTGTATCGTATTAGAGAAAATAATGAAGAGGAAGATATTTCATGATGTAATATATTTAAGTGTAATGAGATAAATCATCGTGCTTACATCCATCCGTGAATTTATGGGTACTTATATTTTACACATTACATGGAATCTCATTTTTTTAAATTTAACGACTCTTCAGAGAAAAGTTTTTATAACAATTTCCTATTCAACACAGTGGAAAGTATACGATTTAGAAGTTTTAGAATATATTTAAAATTGTTTCTAAAAGAGAAGCAATCGATTTCAATTAAATCAATTCCATTAAATAAATATTGATGAATTGGATTTCATATGGTCTTCCAGAAATTTCTTTCTAACAAACGTAATCATCAGTCCCTATTTTATTACCCGACTGTTGTAAAAATTTTTTATTCCCATAAAACTCACAAGCAATCGTCATCTTAGGTCAGTGGACCCTTTGAGAGAAATAAAATGAGGGTTTGTTTAAATTATTTCGTCTCCTCAATTTCTCTCAACCAAAAAAGATTTTAATTGTTGGTAATCTCTTTGTGATGAAATTCTGGTACCAAATATTCCTATATATATTTAAAAAATCAAAAAATCATGTGTTAAAATATTTCGGTTTTATTAATATCTAAAATAGCGAAATATGTAAAAAAATCAGTTATATATAGAAATTAATCATTTGTATATTTTATATTAATAAAATATTCAGGAAAGTAACATGCAAAGAACCTAAACATATATAATATATATATATATATATGGTATATATATATATATATATATATATATGTTCGAAACGAAATTTCAAAATCTAGACAATTAAAGCTTTGTATGATCAACTTTTAAATAATGGTATTCCCTGAAAACTTTGTGACGATATCCTAACTAGTGATTACGGAGCTACTGACAAAGCCCTTCTCCTTACTTTCTTTTTTCCCTCTGTCATAAACTGCGAAAACTGGTTTTATGCCCATTCTCCGTGGTCAGTGGTAGCTTTTCTCCCACATGGTAAGTATATTTCTGCTTTTATTTTATTATTTTTATGTTACGGCTGTTTTTTTTAAATTTTATTCTAGGTCTTGTATTCGATTTTTTGTATTTGATTCTTTTAAATCTTCTTAATGTATTTATTTTTTTTATTCAAGAATTATTCCATTTTATTTGTCTTGTGCTTTTTAGAGGGATGACGGCAATTTTTAAAAAAGGATTTCTGTCGTTAGCAGAAAAAAGCACAAATTAATATTGAGCGAGCTTTTCTCCTGGACGAGCGGCCTTCGCTATGATACTCTTTTCAATTTTATTTTGGTTTTGGTCTATTTTCACATTTGTTCTGACTGTTTTTTGTCTTGTATTTAAGTTTGTTTTGATATATATATATATATATAATTCAACGTAAATATATATAGCTAGTGGTATATATGTTTGCTCCATCATCACTTCCAACGGCTGAACCAATTTTGAGTCTGGTAGAAAGGCAGCTCATTAAAGCAGAAATGAAGCAAATTTTAAGGGCAAATATGCTATAATCCAGTCCGTCAGTGCAGGGTGGGGCAAAGTCTCCAAAACACATGTAACAAATAAAATTGACATGCATTTAAGGATGGATTGAACTTGGTATGCATACCGTTCATTGTAATGACTTGAAGTACTGTTGTGGTGTGATATATGTTCCCAACCCAGTTCCTCAGGCGAGGGACGACATTTTAATACTGCTGATTTCTTACATGTTTACGCGATTTTGATGAAATTGGTATACATAATTAGCCAACTAAAAATACTATAGGTGTAATAAATGTTAATGCAATATCTTATGGTAGTGTTGGGCAAAGTATTTTAAATACATTTAATTAATTTGTCGATTGGCAAGGAATTTTGATATAGCCCTGACTATTTGACGTGTTAGTGGGTAGTGGTATCTCTCATAGGCTGACTCAAAAAGTAGTGTATGGGTAAATAAAGTTAATCCATTTCCTCAGAGATGGTGGGGCAAAACTCATGTGTACCATGTAAATTTTAAATGATTGACATGCTGTTGGATACGGTTTAGGGCAATTTGATGAAATTATGTAGTACATTTGTTTCTCAGTGGCTGATTAAAATACCTATGTGTAAATAAACGCTGACACAATCCCTCAGTATAGGGTGGGTAAAGTCGTTTACATACACCGAGTAATTAGGGACTGACATGAAATTTGATACGCCTAGGGAAATGTTGGTAACATTAGAGGTAAATACAGGGTGTCCAACAAAGGACTCCTCATTTTAAAATTAAATGGCAACAACGGAGATCGATAGAAGAACGAAACCAGTGATATGCTTGTTGGAAAGCCGTAAAAAATCTTATACAAAAGTTTCAAAATTAGTTATAAATGTTGCTGACAGGTGGCGTTGTACGTTGTAAACCAGATTTCGAGAAGAAAGTTATAAACTGTCATTTGCACGTTGTAATCACATCACAATCGATTCAAATTAGGCATTTTTCGTGCTTGCCAAGGACAGTTTATAGATTTCTTTAATGGACTTGAATATTATTACAACCTGCAGCGCCACCTGTCGGCAACATTTATAACTAATTTTGAAACTTTGTATCAGATTTTACGGTTTTCAGACTAAGCATATCACTGATTTTGCATCGATTCCTTCGTTGACGAGTTATTTAATTTTAAATGAGGGAACCTGTTGGAGTTCTGTGGCTATTCTCTACTGGCTGACTAAAAGTTCTTTAGGAGTAAACGCCAATCAATTCCCTCAGAGTAGGGGTGTGGCAAAAAACCTTCAAAATACGTGCAAACCCATGAATCTGGATTGGCATAGCGTTGGATAAAGTAGGGAAATTTTCATGAGTTTTGTAAAATGTTTCTAATTAGCCAACTAAAATGTTGTAGGTTGAATAAAATCGAACCTAATCTGTAGGTTAGGTGGAGCAAAGTCGTTTAAATGCGGGCTGTGAATGGGAGATTGCCATTAAAATTTGATGCGACTGGATGCAATTTGATGTAACATGATACACATGATTATATTAATAAAATTATCAATAAATAAATATATTTATTGATAAAGGGCTTTTATCTCTCACGTAGGGTGGAGCAAAGACAATGGCCGATTGGTACGAAACCTGATACTTCTGGAGCGATTTTGATGAATATTTTGTACGCATAGCTCATGAAGTACCGTTAGTAAATAAGCCCTTAAGCACTGTCTTCTTTCAGGTTAGGCAAGGTTTCCAAATACATGTAAAAAAAAATGGACTGAAATGAAAATTGTCTCTCAGGTTTCATACCGAGCTAAAATATGAAGGATTTAAATCTTTTAATCAACCGTTTATCGTGATAATTACCGATAATATAAGTAGAAAAAGCTTATTTAGAGCGGTTGGAAATAATTTGATGAAGCATCATTTATACATTTTAATTGTTGAAATTTTGTTTTAAAAGTGATTTAACACTTAATAACATAAAAATAATTGCATTGAGAAATGGTCCCCATCTCTCACACTCTTCTGTTGGTCGAGGTAAATACTTGAAAGACATTTAAGAAAAGGAATCAATTACCATGAAAGGCTTATGGTTAGGGCTTCCTAAAATAGTGAGATAATTCCCACTGTTTCTTATAATGCAAGAAATATATGGAAAACATTATACTATGATATTACATTAATGAAAGAAACCAGGTCAATTTATAAACTATTTAAAAAACTTAGAAAGATTTTCGCAGTAAAAAATAACATTAATAAAATTTTGTATTTTATAAAATATAGTTCATAGTTTCTAATATTTTAAAAATATTTTGGACTGAGAAAGACTGGTAACCTGGGTACTCTGACAGTTCAATCTTAAAATTCTGGAGAACTGCCAATCTTTGAAATTTTCATATGAAAAATGTTGGTTTCAAAATACAGAAATACGCCTTTCTCTAAGTGCGGCTGTAATCGTTTTGACAGCCAAAGACTTGGGGGAGGGGAAGGTCCAGGAGCCAAATACTCTATTTAGCACGTGCGTGCTTTATTGAATATTGATTAAATAATATCTTGACAAAATAAGATGAAATTATTACATACATACTGACAGTTCAGGCCAGAAGATTACAGTACCACATAATCCAAACAGGCCCCACTTCTCTACAAGTGGTCTAAAAGAATGAAGTTGGTCTCCGTCGACCGGACTCTGGAGGTCTCAGTGACCCAAGTCTATCTTATACACACCAATACTGAGCCCCTCGCTCTGTCCTCTTCTGTCCCTCCCTGCTAGGCCTTCCAAAATCTCCCCGTCTTCTCTTCCTGCAATCCTTTTTTTCCTCCCTGTCCCTCCCCTCCTCCTGGGAACGGTCCAGAAAAACCTCTCCACAAATCCACGTCAATTTTGTAAGGGAGTCCACCTCAGCGGGCCCTTCTCTTGGCTCCTTACCTTTTCTCTTGCCTGTCCTTTCGTCGCCAGCGGTTTCCTCAGGCTCGAGATAATTTACCACCCTTTCTGCATCACGTCCAAAGAGCAGACCGCGGGCGCCAGCTGGAACTAAGTCTTTGGCGGCGTTTTAATTAGGACTTCCGCCGAGGCAATCTGCTCTGTCCCCACACCCAACCGACGGGAAAGTTACCGCTAATTATCTGGGGATCTTAGGGGATCTTACACGCATTGATACAATGGACGATATTGCACGGAAAATAACTGATATTCATGTTCATTATAAAGTCTTATTATGAGGGTAATTCATGCACGGATTCCCAATTATTAACGAATTCCATAATTTAAACTAGCCAGTACACCAGCGTCCACCTGTGGCTCTTAAATCAGGATCTGAAACCTGTGACGCCCCTTCATGATGCTTATATCTTCGCTTTGTGACTATTACAGACATGTTTTAACATACGCTGAGATACTGTTCCTGTGAGATTTAACACTTATAGGAGAGTGCCCTATACTTTTCATTATTCCTTAAAAAAACATGTAAATGATTTGTGATAAAATTGCTAAGTAAGCTCTTTCAAAGTAGCGAAGCATATTCAGGATTGGAATAACTATAAATCAAGTGGTACTGCGGTGAATGAAAGTTGTTCTGTTATGTGCAGAGTTCAATTTTCAACTTCAAGTTGCAGTGTGTTGAGTGTGACGTCACATAGATGCTGTCTTGTGTCTTGAAAGCGTAAAAGACTCAGACATTCATTTCATCTCTATCGCAGTAATAGCACTCTCCATTCTTACAGTAATTCCACGCTCAGCGGTGTGAAGGTAGATTTTTGGTTGTGTCTTTAAATGATTTTAATGTTTTAATAAAATAGCAAGCTGTTTTAAATACATGGTTTCATCATTGAATTGACGAAGGCAATATATGCAACCTTCATTCAACCTAATCACAACATCGTGATCCGAGTCTCAATCTTAACATTACCCAACATCATATTCCAATGATAATGTACCGAACGAAGTAATAGA